>JAWQUT010000030.1:156294-178229 GCA_033807755.1 Ellobium chinense
TTTTTTTTTTTTTTTTTTTTTTCTAAATTTAGTGTCTAGTTTGTGAAAAAGTAACTGCATTTGGCAATATTCCTCCAAATGCATATAAAATATAATTTTGTGTTTCCCCACCAAAAAAGTGTCAGCCAGCAATGAAAAACTTCACAGACTGGTACTAGTGATGATGCATGTTCATAAAAAAACTTAAATATTATTGCACTTTGAGTGTACAAGGGACAGTTAGTGTAAATGAGCGAGACAACATTTCATACGGTCAGATTTTATTTTCAGTACTGTCCTGATATTTGCAGGTGAATGTCTGCCAGTGCATGGAAAAGACAAAAGCAATCATAAAATTGAGCAGCTAATTTTTTTTCAAACAGTTGGCACATCCCTATTCAAAAATCCCACCTTGGTCTGAGTGACGAGTGTTTTACGGAGTTCCACCACTGTAGAGGCTTAGTTGACGGGATGCCTCCCACTGTCCCTTCCATGCAGCACACACACACTGGGTAACATAGCCCTTTGGTAATGTGCCCTTAAGATGCTTCCCTATTTCTCTTACTTTCTGCAATCAGTGACTGCTCCAGTGAAAGGGTTTGTAGCAATCTCCCCTCTCCCCCTCCGTCCGCTGACATCAGACATTGCCATCATCCTGGCTCATTGTTGGCTTTATTTGAGGTATTGCGGGGTATTTCAACTTTAAATTTGTGAAATGGAAGCAGTTGCTGGAGCACTAAAAAATAGCATGTTTGATCAAGATTAGCAAAATTAGTGTAATACAGTATCCAATTTTTTAAAAATACTCAGAGGTACTTTGAACCATGAAACCTATAAAAAATTACCTCCAAGGTAAAAGGAACCTGCCTATGAAATTTCAGGTCAATCAGTGCAGTGCACACAGAACAGAATTGTGGCTGCCCATGAATTGAGCCATTTCTTTTCTTTTTTTGTAATTTAGATTATGATACTCCACCATAACAAGCACTGTTTGACTAGGACAATTTTTAACATTACCTGTGCACGTAATGTTACAAAAGACTGCCTCTGAGAACTCAGCCTGAGATAAGAATCTACAAAGAAATGTGTTCCATGTATTGCCTACATTTGCAGAACCTAATGAATGTTTCATGAAGCACATCTGATGTGAAAACATTTGGAAAGACAACATAATCTTTTACATTTAGATTGCTCCACCATAGAGGCCAAGCTGGACTGCTGTCAATACGCCCAAGCAGGTTGCCTAGAAATGCTCACTTTCTCATGAGCATATTGATCAACAAAAGTTTCTCAGAGGACCAGCAGAAGTATTCAAAATAAGTGCTGGGGATCTTGAAATTAATGTCTTTTGTATAGGCAGTCTCCAACATAGTACATGTAGCAGTGAAAATGCCAAAAACATGTTTATAAATTTCCTGTTTTGAATAGCTAGCTGGATGCCATCAGAAACTGCCAGTGAATAAAGGAATTCATATGATGAAAAACAAACATGCACAAAAGTATGGTTTCAGGACAATCATGTCATCTACAGAAATGTTTATTTCAGAAAAAAAACAACAACAAAACAACAATGGTATACTTCTTTTTCTCTTGAAGAGAAGAGTATTTATCATAAAGTGATATGTAATATCAAAACCACACAATCAGTTCCCCTTAACTGCCACACACGGATTTCATGCAGAAAACCCTATGTGGTACTGTAGCTTTAATACCAAAATGGCAACAGAGTTTGTATTCTTACTGCTGATGGCCAAGTCAAACCTTTAACGACATTAGACCTTCCTAACCATAAAAAAATATACTAGCAAAGAGTAATTTCTTACGAGACATGCCAACCTGCCAGTAGATCAAGGTGTAATTTCAAAACAGAAATGGCATAATTTAATCCAAAATATAATAGCTATGTCCATTTTGTTTTTTAGTGAGTTAAACCTAGGAAAAAATTTGACAAGGGTCAGTTGAAATACAAAGAATACATTTAAGATGTTAAAGGAAGACCGCACCATCCTACAGACCATATTAAATCATACGATACCCTATTATTCCAATAAAACAGTCTTTCAAGTGTCTGTCATAATGATATAATGCCTCTGCTGGCCCCAGACAACCCGCAGGGTTAATATCCAAAGTCCGAATTGTTACAACCACTGCGCGAGTGGCGGCCATAAGCTTACCTCAAATACGTTGTTGCCACATGGCCAAGCTGTCTAGCCAGTGCTCTGCAGATGGGTGATAGCATATTGGTATGAATGTTTTAATTCCTCTGTGAACAGTAGATATGCCAAACAAAACCATGCTGGGGCAATAAAAATGCAGAATACTTTTTCTGGCTTACACTATCAAACTTTACGTTTGAATTTGGAATACCAGTACCTTAATTAAAAGCTGAATAATACATTGTCAGGTAGAGGTATCTGTAGCTGCTGGAATGTAAGTGACATCAGCGTGTTTGCCACAGGCTATTGCTGATCGGGGAAGGGAAATAATTCTGGACGCAAGGGCCAAACCCGGTAACTCTAGCTCTCCTTATTGCGTCATATTACATACGCGCACGGTAACAGAACTATGCTCTTTCTTCTCAAAATTGACTCGGTGGGCACCATAGATAATTTTTAGAGGGAAAAAGTATTGAAAAACTGAAAATTATTTTTGATGTGCATGTCCTACTTTAATGAAACAACAAATAGACATTCCTTGCATTCTTTTTATGAATCTTGTCTTCACAGAATTTCTTCATCCTTTCGTTACATATGACATACATATTGCCGCCCGGGATTAAAACTGTCATAAGTCCAATAATGACTTGAAGGACTTACGACAGTGTTATTTTCTGGCAGTAATATGCATTCTTATCTTTACATGCAATGTCTCATAAATCAGGCCTTTGTTTTCTGTTCACGTTTTCTCATTGTTCACTTCTGCTCTTTATCTATAACATGCTTCAATTCAACAGCTTGCCCAAGCTCTGAACAAATTCATGTTACTATGACACTGTCTCCCATGGGTGATGTATTGAATCAATACACATCCCTCCCTTTGGTCCACGTTGTATTACAAGCATACTGTCCTCCTGCAGAAACTCTCTGACACAGAGCCTGACACTCAGTTTAGCCCTACAATCCAAACTTCAGAACTAAAAGCCAAGCTTCAAAAAAACAAAAATCATTGCAGCAAAGTTATATGACATGTCTTAAATTCATTCCCAATGAGAACACTTTGCTATCTGGGATGAAAAATGATTAAGCAATGATCTGCAAACTTTTGAAGAAACAAAAAGGCCCTTCAGTAATACACAGATAATAATTAGCTATGAAATATCATTTTCTCAGTATCACAACACCGTTGTATTATTAAACATCTAAACTTTATGATACATCAATAAATTCTTCTCTTGGCCCAACTTAAGTATTCTTCGAACATGTGATAGCCATTTCTTAACTGAGCCATACCACTTTATGCCATGATTATGAATCTGCTTGTGGAAGGGTGCACTTAGACATTCCCTTCTCCTTTCACTGAATGCATCCTCATCCTTTTCCATAAACACAAAACTACAAATAACTCCACAGAGCAGTAACTCATCAACATGCATCAACTCTTAACACCAAAGTTTTCAAAATTCAAGTGGATTGATGGAGAAAATTTTCACTTAGAGAGTAAAGTTGATATTTTGATTTTGCCATCTGCTGAGCTTGTGAGACAGACACGTGTGTCTTGTGATGGTGACCAGTCCACAGTGACTACTGAGGACTGATGGCATTTCAGCTCCATGACACATGTTGGATCGCTCACACCATGAATCTGGAAAAAGTTAAAGACAAGAAAAGAGGATAAATCAAATCCATTTTCAAAAATCACTGTCAAACCCGAGTATTCTTTCCATCACACTGTCAAAGATCTGCCAGCTTCTGACAAACTGTATATTTAGAATGTTCCAGAACAAACCGATTTTCAAAATTTTACTGTTAAAAGATTAACAAGCAGATAAAAATTAAATGTATAACATAGATCTGAATATTTACATTTTATGAAGTGTGTAGTTGTCTTTGGACTGTTGAATTTCACTAAACCGCTGTATAAGTTGTTGAAAATGCAAGTTGTAATAAAAACTTACCTTGTAAATTACTCCTCTTTTTCCCAAATAAGTCAGCAAGTAATGCTGATCAAGATCTAATGAAAACAGGCGACCCCGACAACTGCCTGAATTAACATTTCCAAGTTCACGTGGCCCAGAGGATAATGAATTCAACTGCTGACCAGTGCGAGCTAGGCTCCATTCACACAGCTGAGGATGACGACGAGTAGAAAAGTGTGAGAAACATAAATAATATCAGTTTTTATCACACTGGTTTAGTAAAGGAATTAGAATGTGCATGATTCATTATGAATGTATCTGTCTTGTTCCATTGTCACAGATACTGGGACAGATCCTATAGGACACAATGAAAAGTGTTTCTTTTATCTCTGGGAAATAATGTGCTATTATCCAGCCAAAATAAGCCGAATTGACTTTCTTGATATCAAGTTTGTTGGGATGATTGAAAGCATAATGTGTGCAATTTCACAAGGTGAAAAAAGTTTTGTCCTGGCATTATACTGGCTTGAGGTATAGGTGTTTGAAGTAGCAGGGGGAACTCCCCATGCAATGGAAAAAAACTGAGAAATTTGTAATTAAAGAACAATTTTTTATGATAAAAGTAATCTAATATGTCTCACAAAATCTCAGATTTATCTATGATTACTAACCACTAAGACTTGTCCTTAAAACCAATATTGTTAAGTACAAGGAATATTTCATCTTCAATTTCTGCAAGGAACAAAAATTCAATTTGCATAGCCCCACCCACCTTTAGAGCCTAACAACTCCATTCCTAGTGTAGTAACATAAGCCCGATTTTGACTAGTTGCAAGACAAATAATAACACAATACTCAAACACCTCATGCACAGTAGGATGAGACTGGCAGCAAGTATATGTAAAACCTGCACAGCACTGTATGTCAAGCTTTATTCTGAACTTATTAATACTCATTAGTGAAACTATCATACAGCAAATTCTGGGGACCAATTGGATCCACCATACAGCTCTTTCTGCAGAATTCCCATGATGACATAACTGTGAACTGTGTGTGGTGTAATTTTTTTTTGATGAAATGATTCCTGCAACTCTTCTTCCTTACACAATACCTACAGAAAGATTAATAAACCCTTCGTTCAAAAGTAATTTTATATTTTCTGAGCTATTAGAGAATGATTTCTCACTTTCCCATCTGCTGTCATGCTGTACACAGATTTATCACCACGAAACTGTACTGTATGAATGGGTGAGTCATGTCCCTGCCACTTCAGCACTGGTCTCTGTTGACTAGCATCTGCAGATAAAGATTCAGTTAAACTATGGTAATAAGTATGCCTTTGTACTTGGGAAAAGTATACATTTTATTTAAAGTGTATGTATTGTCAAGAATTCATCTAAAATGTTATAATACCAATATAATGAATCCATGCATGTGAAAGTCATATTTAATAATGAGGTATACATATCATTGAGGGACATAATATCAATCCCGCTGTATGTTAAAATTAAAATCTTTGCCAGAAAAAAAACAACAAAAAAAACAGAACAGTGAAAAGTGAAGGTTTCTAATACTTCCATTTTACACTCTCTGATAATAAATGAAACCGACTATAATTTCTTTGATCATTAAGTAGCCCCAAAACGGGGTCTATAGTTTTCAATTGAAAAAACATTCTAAATATCATCAAAGCTATTACAACAATCAAATTTCCACTCCTCACACAGAAATACTCTTTCATTCTCATCCACAGACAAACATTAGGGCAAAGTATGCTGACAGAGTGATTAACACCTAGACCAAAACAATCTTCATCAAAAACATACTGTCATTGTTGACATATAAAATTGTATTCCACATGGCTTAAAGAATCATTTGACCTCATCATGACATGCATGATATTCCTCATAAATGTTTTACTGTCCTCAGTATGAAACTTTCTTATACTAGTGTCTTACCATACACTCTAATAAAGCCATCAGCACCCCCTGTAAGCAACAAATGACCACTTTGACTGTAGGCGGAGCAGGTAACTGCATTGCACACTTCAGAGTCTACCAGCAAGGTCCTCTGTATTGAGAACAAAAAGTTTTATTACAGGTGTTATCACAATGAAAAGACCTACATCTACTGATATCAATGTAGAGATCACTACCAATGCAACCAAAGATATAAACACACACAGATTCAGGAGATTCTGAGATTTCAAGTATATTTGTACACCTGCAAGTTAATAACTAACATTTACTAACATTCTATCTAAGCTGTCATGTAAAAATACCAACCAGCAAGAGCTGCTACTTGTCATGAAAAGCCTTGAGAGCTCATGGCTTCACAAAAGAAAGTCTGTTTGTTTGCTAGAGATACTGCCGAGTAAAAAATTATATATGTTGATGAACAGCTCACCTCTAGTTTCAATGTGCGCAGATCCCATTGAAGTAGGTGTCCACTGACCGTGTTAGGATCCGAAGTAAAAGGACAAAGGTCGGAGGTTGCACATACAAACTGCATGCTTGAGGGGCTTGTTGAAAGGTCTGTGACCCTCATACAGCTGAAAAGGTGAGAAACAGTTCTGCAACTATTCTTATTTTGTAAAGTGGTATGAAACAATGAGTGAGTTATATGTACAATTCAAAATCCCACTGGGTCAGCGTGATGTCAAGAAGCAAGGTTATAGGTCGCTCTTTCACTTACACAAACATAAAAAAACTAACTTTAGTAACTGAAATGGAAGATTTCTCAACGACATAAAAATGTAAGTCTCTAAAGTTTGTTAAGGTTCATTGTGAGGGCAAATGTTGCATGGCAGTACACTTACTATAAAAATGTAATTTTGTTTTTTAATTCACCTTGTAAATGTTAAATGATGTCCATTAGTCACCAAAATAATTAAGTAAATCAAGATGAGCCTTCTTACTTGGCAGGGCTGTCTGGATTGACCAACACTTCTCTGTATGTCTTGCTCTCTTTCACATCAAACAAACGAATTGTGCCAGTCTTATTCCCCAACAGAAGCTACAAATAAAGGTAAAGAGTAAAATGTTGATCTCAACCAAAAGCACTAAATCACATTCAGACATGACAAAAGCTGAAGAGATCTCTGCAAAAATAACAAATATTCAGAATAATTGCAATCCTTCTTCATACTCACTACCACGGAGCTGTCATTTTCATTGTGGTTTTGGATGCTGAAATTCTTTAGTCCATAAGCCAGAAGTGCAATGCTATTTTCTTTTCCCAAGAATTCTGCATTTTCATTCCCTCGTTGGGTTTTCAATTCTGGGTTTGCAAAGCCACCAATTATGTACTTTTTCTGACCAGCCTTCCCTTTGTTCACATAATATGGCAAAAATCCATTTTAAGAAACCATTTTAGTAATCGAAGGTTTTTGAAAAAGATTATTACAAAATAATGGGATGCTCTGAATTATTTTATGATTATTATATATTGTGCTCTTTCACAGACATTATTATAATTTCAGAACTCGCAAAGTGTGCTGCTATTGCATAACTGCATACAAAGGGTTTTTTTAATATGTGTTTCTGAGTGTAAGTACACCACTGAAGGACTATCATACCCATCTATCTGACTTGCTTGCCCAGGCTAAAGACAGGAAGGCTGATCTTGACATCACAGTTGCTGTAGTAGCAGGTTGAGGACTCCACATCCACACCCTGAGCAAAAACAGAAATTGAGATAAAATACAGTCAAGTGTTAAGAGGCAGATAAGTTGATTTCAGAGGAACCACTTAAGATACTTCTTTGGTGCATAACAGCTGATTGTTAGCAGCCTACAACACGAGAAAGTAAACTGCAAGGTTGTCCTTAGAACACAGCTCAGCAGAACAATGATCACATCTTACTACAGACCAGTTTTTGTGGGATTTCTGGAGAATGTCCAAGCACATCTAAAAGTGCAGATCTGAATAATTTCAAAAGTAATCATGTGTCTCATCACTGCATAATCTCATCGGAGTATTTGGACAAGTTTTAGGATCTGTGATTCTATTCAAGACAAAATACAGTAATGCTTTCATACATGAAAACGGATACAACAAAGTCAGTTAACAGATCCTTCTTTGCATATAGCTGTAAACATAAAGTGTTTTAAGTCTACTCCAATGAGGCCCACTTCCAGTTTAAGCAAAACTGTATCATGATTTCATCATCAAATCTTGCTTCCAAAATTAAAATATGCATCAGCCAACAAAAGGAAATGTAATAGACTATATCAGCCAATCATGATCCTCTGACAATGGAGAACTGGAAGGTGGGGGTAATAAATGTGAGTCTGTAACTGCTCAATGCTAATTTAATCATGATGCTTGGTCATCGCACTAATTTTTCCAACATGTAACATCATTCTTACTTGACTATTCCATCTACATCCAGGCTGGCAACATACTGCCCTGTCAAACTGAAGCGGCAGAAGGATGTTGCGGAGCTGTGTTCTATATACTCATCCTGTAAAAAGAAAATATATCTTTATACTATCTGCATGTCCTGGTTTGTGTAAAGGAAAGGGGAAGCTGCAGTTTCATTACCCGAACTCAAATTCCATGAGTCTAGATCAGCACAGTCAACACTACTGGACTATACTTGCCACGTGAGATACTACTATTAATGAGATCAAATTGATATAGTTATCCACAGCATCCAGTGCCAAAATACTGGACCCATGATATTTCAAATGCCCATTTTGTAAGAAAACTCCAAAGCATTTTATCATGATTCAATCACTCAGCACCAAGATGCCAACAAAATGTTTTATTTGTACTTTTTCACTTAATTATGACTTCACAAAAGTGTAATCCATGTTTTCATTTGCTATTTATTTCTTTCCCAAGACATAAATTTCCCTACCTCCAACAACAGAAATGGACTGTCTGCATCTGCTGAAAAGAGAAGATGGTAATTAAGTGAATCTCAAAGAATTTATGGGTCTCTCTCCCTATCACGTCCAAAACCTTCACCCTCCAAAACTATCCAAGCGCTAAAACATGTTGACTTACAGAATGTGACATTATGGTTCTTAAAAATATGTACCAGTAGTGCACCTCTCGATGTACATTGGTCATCATATTGTTGTTTACTCCAGCACAGTACAAAGGAATAGTGATTATTATTATAATTTTAGATGAATCAGGTAAAGTGAGATCCAACATCAACATTTGGTAATGTATGGACATACAAAGTAGGTCAAGTTTATTCATAACAATTGTTAATAAGCACTGGACTCTGACATGATGAACTATGTTAATTTTCACAGTATATCTTGACCACCTGTTTTTCCCTATCCTGACATCATTAGCATTTAGTATTTCATGATCAATATGTCCTATGCCTACAAGGTAAGTTTTTTAGCTAATCAGTCAATAACTCCTCTGAACACTTAATATAAAAGTATAAAAGTCTGTGTACAGACCAGTTGCCACTGGAACACTACTATCTGGGTCTATGGTGGCTTCCGCAACACTACTCCCACTGGCTGAACTGCCACTTGTAGAACTTCGAGGGGAGGGCAGCTGATTCTCTGAGACACGCTTGCTGATTGCTGGTTTAACTTTGCTTGCTGCAACAAGCTTTGGATCAGGAGCTGAAAGGGATCTCTGTGAAAACAATAGGTAGTAAATACATATTACAAGCAGTTAATATGAGGCCATTTTATCTCTGTTTGTTTCCTGACAGCTGCGGTCTAGAGACAAGGCATTTAGACAAGTTTCACTCATCCCAATAAATGTTCAGAATCCAGAAATTAACGCTAAGACTTGCTAAGAGTCAGAGAAAGCTATGACAAATATTTCAGGAGAGTGATATTTGGGATGGCTCAGCTCTCTATGTCCTCTCTCAAGTTTGTCATAAATTTTTTTGTTTCCTAAACTCTGTGAAAGATATATAAAAACTTGGGTGCTTAAACTCCAAACACAGTTGCCACAGATGTTCTTAACACACCTAGGGACATAATCTGAATCTCTCCTAATGGGGATCTTTGACAGCAGCAAACATATGTCCAAGCTCCATTCTGCATGTATAAATTTAGAGAAATCTAGTGACAGCACATTGCTATAAGTTCAGTGGAGCATGGGACTGACCCAAAATGTACTTGTGAACAGAAATACATATTAACCATATACGCAAGAATACTTTACTGAGTATCCTGCTTACGTACTTATTGTATCTATATTAGTGTGCTCCACTGTACAAACAATTTTCTGTCCTAAGGTGACACATGTGATATGGGGCACTATGCTAATCCTGGTAACCAGTACACTGGCACTACAAGTAGAAACATTACTATCTTTTTATTCCTCTTTAACTGTAAACGCATTGATGTGTTTTTATGCTGCTAATCTGCATTTTTAAAAAAAGAAAGGCCAGTCTTGTGTTGAGTACATAAAATGCAGTGATTATTGCAAAGTAATACAAATGACTTTAAATCATAATTACACCAGAATCTATGCAGTATAGGGAGATGTGGATGATTCCTGCAATCTTCCAGTATCATATGAAGCAATATTTGATAAAAGCTCCTTTTCCTTAGCTGTCCACAACTTAACAATACCAGAGTATCTATTCTGTCAGACCATTTCCATCTATTCAGAGAAGTCAATACCTCATGGGCCGATATGCTAGTCTCTTTAAAGGCATGGTATTTTCTGAAATGGACCTGTTACTCACACTAGGGAGTGGTGGTGGTGGTGTGGTGGTAGTACTTGGAGCATCACTCAGTGATGATGTCATATGCTTAACTGTCTGAGCTGATGACTGTCGTAAAACAGAGGATGAGGCTGCTTGCTTGTTACTGCCAGTGTGCTTTGATGGTGCAGCTGCAGCTGTTGTTGATGATGACTGTGAAGATGTTGGTGCTGCTGAAGATGTTGCTATGGTGGATCTCCTCCCATCTCCTTGAGTTCTGATCCCTCCAGATGGGGGAAATACAGCCATCTCTGTTACCTTGGACTGCTTTATGAAAAAATGTTAAAACCACTTACAAGTACTGTATTTGAACTTCGTTTTTCTGTGCAATTAAAACAGGAGGTTATCATGAATCACAATTTATATAAGTGCTGGCAAACAGTGAAGTTGCCATGGTGTAAAACTGATGGAAAGTTAAAGGTATGGATTTATCTACCTTTCTATGACAATGACTATGTCTACTCAATGCTGAGACTGCTTTTACTCCTGCAATTACCTTTACATTTCCTCGAACAGGAAGTTGTAGTTCTTTTTGATGGTGTATTTATCCATTTATCTTTACCTTCCCCTGCATTCCAGCACTGGCTGATGTGGCTGTGGCAGTGGTGGAGGGTGGGACCGAAGTTGATGATGGCACTGTGGCTTTGGTCTTGCTTTGAGATGTATCAGATTTTTTCCTGCCTACAAGAGGTGATGTCAAACTTAGGGGAAATCGACGAGTGCTCTTCTGTTTCTCCTGGCTTGATGCTTCTAATTCTGATTCACTGGAAAATTCCACAATTAATGTTAGAGATAGGATGAAATCTTAACAGAAGCCAGTGTTACAGACACAGATTACAAGCATCAGTGTCTGCTATCAAAGGTGAAGGAGAAAGAGGGTGGATACCGTGCACAAATATGTATACAGTATAGCTGGTATAAACACTGTCATATCTTCAGGTTTTTTATATCTTTTTTTTTTTTTTTTAATATGATGCATATAGCTAAAGACAAACTTCAGGATGTTCCGATCAAGTATCTCAAGTAGAAAGACAGTTGTTGCTTCTTATAATGCTAATCCTCCAGCATGGCAAGAATGCCTGGCAGAGTCAGCACATTATGCGTTGTTGCTGCCTCACCAGGTTATTTACTGACTGAGCACTTTGACACCAGAGGTCTAGTCTGGCATTTGCTTCTCTAGTTTAGGCAGGACATGATATATGAGGTCAACCTTTGCATCATATGTCATAGAGAATGGTTAGAGGGACTAAACGGCTCTTGTGATAGAAGGATTCAAGCAAAGCAACTTACACCATAAAAGACAGGGGAAGACTGTAATATTTACCTTGCAAGACCAGAGAAATCATAAACCATATCTGGTGGGGATGCAGGTGGATGAAGTTCAGAATGCAGAGTCCTTCTTGAGCCTGATCTAACATCTCGGACTTGGTGGGCAGTTGCTGAGGCATTCATTAACTGAAAGACCATAATGTTGTCTATATATCATTGGGCATTTTAAGTGAAATCTAATTCTAAAGAAAAAAAAAAGCAAAACACTATGTCTTGTGAAGATATGCTAAGTATACTCTTCTTAATAAAACGTAATGCAGCCCCAAAACATATATCCTCATGAAGCAGTACTTCCCTTCTTGTTTTTCTCAACATCATACATGTCTGGAAATATTATTTCATCCAATGACTTTTGAAAACATGAACTTCGAACATTCCAGTTTGTATTCACCAGTTAACAGCGAGAATGAAGAGTAACACTTTTTCTCCTTTGTCTCTAGTAATCTATCCACATTCTTAATGACCTTCAGCTTGTAGGAATCAAGAGGTGAAAACAACAGTAAATCATCAAAATGAGGTTTCTATCATACTTATTATATTTTGGGAAGCTGCTGCAAGCACATTTCAATCTTAAAATCTAAAATACAGCGACTACATTCTTAAAATAAGAAAAGTGAAATTTCCTGCTGCTACCATTTCATCTGAGGTTAAAAGCATTATCTTACCTGTGCTTTCAATGAGGTGTTTTCTTCCTGCAATGTTTTCATTCTTCGTGCATCAAACTCAACATTCAGCAAAGTTGGGACTGGTATGTCTAGTTAAGGTTATAACTGCATATAAATAAATGACATAAATATTGATTTATTATGAAGCATAAGATGTTCTACATGAAACCCTCTCTCCTGCTGTGAAATTTCAGTGCTCTGGCATATCTCAGACTCAAAATTAATGGGGTTTTTTTCTCTCAAATATGATTTCAGCATTGCTGCTTCACTACCATGAGAACTTAAAACAGAAACTTCTTTCCTCTTCATTTGCCTTTATTTAAGTGTTTCGTTTCTTGTACATTATTTTCATCTATGCTAAGCCGACCAAATTCTCCAATGAGAATTACACAAAACTTTAGTAAACCTGGATGTGGTTTCACACCATTAAACAAAAGACTCTGAGTAAAAGGATATGCATAGCTTGCAGGACAACTGAGAGAAAGTTGTGTAGTGAGAGCTGCAAGGTATCCTGCCACTGTTTGTTGAAGTACACAGAAAACATGGGATTGTCTGCAGGATTCGTCACAAATGGAAAAGCTGAAAGTAAATGATTACAAATTTATTTTAAAACATCATTAAATAGTAATACTTGTCCAAATTCATAAGCTGCTTTATTATCATTAGCATTTCAAGTACCAAAGCATGAGGATGTTGTCTGAAAATAAAGACATCATGGATTTTCACAAAATGTGAGAGAAGTGAGATCAGTTTAATGCTACAATAGTGCTGTGTAACCAAAATAAATCTACCACTCTCATGATAATATGCTGGTGCCATCCCCCGATACAGCCCTCATGGAAAAACAGCATTACCAAACCATTCCTTGAAGTCAGGATGGGCCTGCAGTTCTGCTCCAAGCTGCTCAAAAAATGCCAGAACTTTGTCTTGTCTTCCACACTGGTGGGCATTCACTATGTAGAGCTTCAGGAGGCTGCTCTCTAACTTTCTTACACTTGGAGAATAACGCTGTTCCAGTCGTGAGAAAAGTCGCTGATTCAAGTATCTCCAGTATTCTCTCAGTCCCTGCAAGTCATACCCAGACAGCAGGGTCCAAATTTGTTCCATCATACGATCCACCTGGCAGGAAGATATGAGATGTAGCTTTACTGATTATACGAAATTGAATTTCACTGATTTGTATCTGATTTGTATACACTGGTATTCCACTTAGAGGAAATGATGGTCGAATGATTTTGGATACATTTAGTGTAGGGCCAATGTTGCATTTTATGAACTGATCTTGATAATAAATTCTCCATTTCTAAGACTGTCTTCATGACATCACCTTTGTCTAGAATTATAATGTAAACTAACTCCACTAGACTCGTCTAATCCAGCTGTCATTTTCCGACTCTGACAGTGGACTAATTCCACTCCAGACTTGACAGTGGATACTAAGTTTACTACTCATCATAGCACTTAGGCTTGAGATGTGGCAGAATCCTGGGACTCTCCTAAAGTCAGTTTGAAAATATGCTTTGAAAATATCTATATTTGATAGATCTAACCTATACATGGATATGGACTACTTTCTTGCTGTCATCCTGCTTCTTTTCACCGTGTTAAGGCTCACGAGAGAGTGGGGTCAGGCACAATAGGTGAAGGCACTGGTTTCCAAACAGTCACTTTGAAAACAATATTTTTAACTCATGGCTCCATTACATGATACAATACTACATTTTTTACATACATACACAAAGTGCTTAATAAATTGTGTTTGGTTTCTTGTTTTTTTTTCCAATCTAATCAAGACAAGATAATAAAAGAATCTGTTTTCTGAGATTGTATCTAGTTTTACTAAAACAGCCTTTCACTATCATTCTTTTTTTTAAAGTAATTTTACTTTGAATTAACGTGTGTATGCAACACATTTCAAAATTTATTTCATGACACTTCATCACTAAAGTAGCCAGTGACGTTCATCAGTGTTCAGAGTCGATCTTATCCTGCGCCTTGATTAATCAACTCAGCGAATCAGGATCAACTCTAAAGATCCACATTCTCAAGCTCAAATTTTAGTCCCAATCTTTGTGAAGCTCACAAATCTGGCTCAACTAAAAGTTAACCACGCCACACATTCATCGCAAGGTTAGCGTGGGCTGAGTGTCGCAGCTTCATTAAATGCACATTAGAGGAGGTTGTTTATGTTAGATAGTAGGGATGGGAAGAAGAGGAAGAGTTAGCAATAGAAGTAGGGACATGCTGGGAGGGNGGGGGGGGGGGGGGGTAGGGTGACAGAGCACAGGACAGATTTTGGCATGGCACAGTCGATGCTAATTGGTTGACAAACGGCTCTGATTTATGAGCCACTATCTGTCTCTTTGTGTGCATGTGTGAATATATATCAGTGTGTGAGTATTCATGGGGCCACATAAAATTCAATCAAAGAACTGAAAGAACTTACCCATTTCTAACTTTCTCGCATAGTTTTCATTAAATTTTACTTAGTGCTGTAAAATTACATTTTATCATATTTTTCATATGATTTTATAATCATGCCATTGGTAATTTTTTCGTAATAAAATAAGAACAAAAAGTGAATTGAAAGGAAAAAAAGAACAACCTCCAAATGAAATGCCCACAAAGACAAGAAAACAATGCCAGCCCCCAAGTAGGATGATTTATGCTGACACTGTATTAACAGATTGTCGTGTGAGTTGGCATCCCCGACCCAATCTTTAGTCGATCTTATAGCTGCATTACCAGCCTTTCCCTCAAAAACTGAAAAAGCTTGTTCAAAAGATCGAGCTTAAATTGATCTTATACTGCATTACCAGCCTTTACCATGGACTTTCTTTCCCCAATGAACTGAAAAAACTTGAGTTCAAAAGATCGAGCTTATTTCAATCCTTACGATCCTTGTCACCAAAAGATCGAACTGAGTCAAATTTTCAAAATCAGGCATAGGCCCTCACTCATCAGGTAAATGTAAGGTCACTAGATTTTGCTCAGAATATGTTTTTGGGCCTTTTAATCCAAGGTTTCAAGAAACTAGCCAACCAGGAGCCAGGATATTTAAATATGACTATGATTATCCTACTCTTAACTTTGTCTCTAACCCTATCTATTAAAGGAATTTGCCCACTAGACACTGTCAGTGTCATAACAAATGAATTTAAACTCAACAACTTAAAGCCAAAGCATGAAAACCTATTATTGTCTATTGATATTGTAATTGTAATAATATTGTCAAAAAGTGGGCGGTGGCTACGGCCAGATTTGATGGATCTAAACAATCGAGCAGCCTGGTCTCTGTGACAAATCTGACAAATTTTCATTGCAAATAATATTACCCTCAGGCCTTTATCTTTATCTGTTTTCAGCTCCTGATCAAGGGCTTTCAATGTTGAAGAAAACCCTCGGAACAGCAAATAGTCTTTAACCAGCTGATCTAACTTCTCACAGCTCGCGGCCATTTTTTTTTTTGGTTGTAACAACTTGCGGTCGTATGAAAATTTCGTTGTTTTTTTTTTAATTAGGAAGATATTATTAATAAATCTCCAGAATTCTGTGTTGTAAACTGAGACTCTTTTAAATGACTAGTGTCAATTTTTGTTTGCTATAGTTTGTTAATGATAGTTCAAATGGTCTTTATCAGTTTTATCCCCGCAGGTTCGTTCATCCAATCCAACCTCACCAAAACGATAATTATTTATTAGGAATAGACCAAGTCCAGGACTAAAATAAATATTTTGTTGCAGTAGGGTAGGCTTAGTTTTGAACCCAATGGTAACAGTTGTCACAACTCACAACTTAAATTTTCAGTGATATATGATTTTTTTAAAATCTCGTCATTCTACCCAACCCAAACCTGACAAATCAATTATAACATTTATATTAGTCCCGGGGAATTAATAAAATGATTATCAAATTCTCTAGACCGAGAAGAAACATTAAGCTTTAACAATAAATGCATTTTCCTGTATTTTGAAGCTATTAAAGCGGGCCCACTGGTTTTAATTAAAAAGTGCTTTTTATCTGAAACAAACAAAAAAAATGTGGACAAGGGACAGGGAGGAAAATAATATTAGTCCTAATCTGCCTGTACCGTGATCCTAAGACATAAAAATCCACACTGTGAGGATCTGAATATTAATTCCGAGTCTCGTCAGCGGCATTCAGTCATGGACCAGCGACACACTACATCTGAATCGTGGTGACAAAAACACTATCATGCATTTGTTTGTTAGGTTTCGGTATTTAGATTTGATATTATGGAACGACGTTACCGTTTGCGAGAAAAGACGACACTTCCGCTCCGAAGGTGGTGATGCTAAGAATAGCCTTGGATTTTGACGCAGAGAGAGGACAGCCGTGTACACAAAACAGGCTGAAACGACCAACCAGCAGCCTCGGAATGTGAGTAGATTCAACTTGTATGGCTTTGAATTAGATTTCATATGTCTATTCGTTCATTCTAAACTGTTCTGAATGTATCAAAGACTTACGACTTAGTTTACGTCGTTCCAACGTCCGCTGAGAGTGAGACAGATGGAAAAAAAATGATGAGACGATTCGGTCCATCTTCACTCTTCACTGACTGACAAAATAGTCTTAATTTATTGTTAGTTAGTAGACTAGTGGTACTCTGTTACTATCCCCAAAACAAAGATCCCAGATCAGTCAAGCCCCAGTATGTGCAGTTCAATGTCTAAACTAAGTCCCATACTCTTATAGACTAGTTTGAGTCATGTTTTGAGTCAGTGAATTTAATTGAGAATTGAGTGATTTTTCAGTCATTTTCTCTTTCCATTTCATGGGGATTTCATTGTATTACGTGGGGATTTCATTGTATCACAATCAGCTAGTTAATGAGTTATTACCAATTAGCATCAAAGAATCTGGATTGTTTATTTGATCATCAGTGATCATTATGCATTTGCCAGCCAGTAGAATGATTGCTGTCATGGGGATGCCAATTCAAATGAAGGAATGATTAATGTGACAATGTGTAGATCTAGACTAGTAGTATATTATAGTTATAGTGTTACTTAAAAGAGTCATGTTTATTGTAATTAGCACTGATCTGGTGACTGGCATTCATTGTAATGTAGTGGACTAAAGCTATGGTCAGCTGCTGACAGTGACACACTGTCTCAAGAGATTACTGTAATTTTCACATCAATTGGTATTTGATTTAGTATCTAATTTCGTGTAGAATAAATGACAAAAAAGATGGATAAATGCTTGGAAGTAAATGGAAGTACTAAACATGTTAATAGCTGTACCATGAAATCAAGGAGCTTGGGCCAAACAACAACCAAACAAAAATGGCATTGGACATGTAGAAGGGTTTCCAAACATACTTCATACCTTAAAAACATTAAATTTTAATTATAATTTTTTCTACTAGTACTAACCATGATCCTTTTCTAAGAAGTAGTTTCAGCTTATTGTTCCATTCCAAAACACTGCTTTGAAGATGTTGAGCTGGAGGTAAGACTGGAACTAATGGAACAGACAACCATTTGTAATAGTACTCTAATCCGTATTTTGCAATTTTGTACTGCCATCTGAAAACATGGATCCCAGTCCAAAATAAACGACGCAGTTACTCTCTCTTCACAATTCTTGTATTAATACAGTTGATTTCTTCTAGATTTCAGCTTCTAAATTTAAATATTTATCAACAGTATCCACAAATATACACTTTTAAATAGTACATTTTACTCACTATAAAGGACATGAAAAAACTATAACCAATAACTGTTTGCATTGTGGTCAAAGGAATCGACCAGGGATTAGACATTAGTAAGCGAGAGGACCCAGGTTTGATCTCCTTTTTGGTCACCAAAATTATAACGACTTTTCATTTGTGTTGGCTATGACTACTATGAGGCGTGTTTGAAAATCCTGCTGGATGGGTTTGTGTTGAGAGAATTTATTACCAATTACCATTCAAAAGTGACTATATAGAAATAGAATGTCTATCCTGTTCAGATCTATATTTTTACACAGAATGAGCAATCTGAATGCAAAGATTGTTTATGGAATGTGTTATCTCTTGGTTTTTGACACTAACATAAAATTTGTGTCAAGGATTTCAAGAGCACCATACACTATATAACAGCATAGAATCACATGGTTTTATTTTAACTCTGCAAATCAGTGTTGCTTTGATGACTTCAGTCTGAGTGAGAGGAATTCTGAATGAGACTCACACTTAATGCTTCTGTCTCGATGGGCATGAGGATTAGGGTTAAAGGTAAAGTTTGGGTTGCATTGGTAGGCTTGAGTTCCAAATAGGGATACATTCGGAATTCCTTCCAGTAGTTCCAGTCAGGTAGATTATCAATGTGAATAGATATTCTTTGTTACTTTCGACAAATGTGTGTATATATATATATATTATATATATATATATATATATATATATTTTAATGTAAATTTCACCACACCTTTCACCAATCTCTTTCTGTCCGCTTTTACATCCTGTCATTCCCTTATAATTGTTAGGTTAGAATTAACATAACAAAGTGTAATAAGAAACCTCTGATTAGATATGTAGGCAAAGTCAATCTTTTGCAGTCAGTGACTTTTAAGCAAACAGGTCTATGGCCACTCTAGTATTGTATAAGGAAGTGACTGCTGAACCATCAGTTGGTTCTTTACACTTTTCTTTTTTAAAGCATTTATGGACCATGAAGTGTTAAACTGGTAACTAAAATGCCCAGTGTCTGTCAGGGCATGTGGCAAAGATAATTTGGTCAGATTGATTTTTGCTCAGCAAAGCACAACATAGACGCACTACCAATCTTAGCCAGTCAGAAATCATGCACCACAGCATGTGTGCCAGGCCTTAATCAGAAGTGGGCTGTATGAATGAATATGATAAGTGGTAGATTTTATTTGAGTTGATATTTTACAGCTCCAGTTCAGGACCATGGCTTTATTCTGCTCTTTTCCGGTTGTAACAGTAGATCTTATTTATTGTGCCGAATGTTGAGTGGATGAATTTCTTCCCATTTCCTTAGATCTGCAAGTTTGAATGTATAGTTAACCAGCTCAGTTCTGTTCAGACAAGGGGGATCAACTTTTAACTTTTACTTGTAACTTTTCAACAATAACACCATGCTTACTAGCTTCACTGAACATTGACTTTCAGATGTAGCTTCCTCCATTAACATTTTTGGCAGTCATTGATGTTTGAGAGTGCATTCTTAATTTCAGTATAAATTATTAAAATCTTAATACTGTACCATAAACAGCTTTCTTGCTAAGGTTGCTTCTAGATGAAGTTTGTTAATTTGTGTGATTAGTGATTTCTGTGCCTTGAAGTTGAAGAATGGTTTCCTGTCTTTCGGTTTGCAAATAGCTGCCCCAGCATCAGCTTTTTTTTCGGATTAATGCAGTTTATTACATCAGAGGCAAAAATAGCAGGGAACTGTTGATAACAATATCTAATGTAGGTGGTAAGCAGAGCAGTATAATAGATCAGTATTAACTTGGACAACATTTTGCTTAATATTTATTTGAGTTTGACAGCGTATTTTATAGCAGTTCTTGTACTTTTTGTAGATCAGTTGACTTTCCTCAATTTGCCACAGTGCTCTCTTTGACATTACAAAGGTTTATATTATACTGTTGGTCATTTCCACAGATTTATAACTATTGAGACATTGAATTAGACTTTCTAACTATATTTAGTGCAGTCAAATTGACTATAGGTTTGCTTGCCCTACAGAATTTTGTGAGTTGGAAAATAGACTATGCCAGCCCAGGAGTGTTTATTATTGGAGTTTCAGATTGTCATTCTTTCATGCTGGACAATTTACTCCTATCAGAATGTGGATAGACATCACACTTTAGTTATTATGTTATAAATCTTCCCATTATCAACCATTGCTACAGTTAAATCTTGAGACTAAACAGAGATCTTTGACATCTGGCAAAATGTCTTAAGTCTTAATTCACTACATGAAACTGCTCATATAAAGTAGCCTGTCCCATGAAGTGCTGGTATGGGAAATGAACATTCCTTTCTCATTGTAGAAAATGAGAAGTATAGTTGGGTACCAATGATTGCTGTAGAGAGAATACTATACTTAAGCTGCAAAATGCATGATGCCATATTATTAGGGCATCTTATAAATGATGGAATGTGTCTCAAACTTAGCAACTTATAATATTACAGATTTACCCGATGGAAACTAATTTTTGGAGTATGACTGATGGTGAAAAATGTTTGGTATGAAAGCAAGTATAATTTTTAAATGTTCAGATTAGTACAGTGGAGAATGATGGAGACGTTAGTGAACCTGCTGAGACAGTCTCAGAAAGACTGCATTCATTCCAACTCCCATGGAATGCACTGATAGCAATAGCATTCTATCTACAAGACATGTGCAAAGTGACATCAGTATCTGCAGTTCCCAAAGATCTTGAGCACAGTAGGTGCTAGGGGAACCCAGATGAAAGAGTACTGGTGCATGTAGTATTGTAATAGTATGAATTTTTAATTTTTTTTTATTGCATCCCTGGCCATTTTCTTTGAACTTCATTAATGATTTTTTTTTATTCCTTCATTAATGGGCTTTTTATGAGTCATATGCCCAGTTCAACATACAAGGTACATATATAAAATCTGAGAATTTGTCAGTGTTGCCTTTATGTGAATTACATAATTATTTGAACTCATTGGTTACTGAAAACATGCCCCTGTTTATAATATGAGGTTTTGTGGACACATGCCTTGGATATATTCAGCAGTTTTTGCTCTGTCACTCATATAAGATTGAAATAGCACTATTTTAGCCAGGGCGGCAGGGATGTTTTTTTTAATCTTTCCCAACCTCTCCCCCTTTCTTAAACTATGCTTCCTGTTAGCAGTGTTAACCATGAAATGTCCTAAGTGCTGCAGGGAGATCACATTTAATATTTCCATGAAGACATGCTCATCTATCCTGCACTTCTATTTCCATGAGTGAGTGTTTGTCAGTATTTTAGCAAAGAAAAGGCGGTAGAGAAGCTTTTAAGTTACGGCCAAATCAAGCACAATGAATAACGCCATGCAGATTTGAATACAACACAACAATGAAAGAAAGACGTTCTGCAGCAGTAGTTACTTGTGCCTTTCTCCAGGAAAAATAGTGAGGGGCTAAGATAAATATGACAGAAAACAATTTGGGATTGGGGGGCTGGAGGGGGGG
>JAWQUT010000030.1:178253-190308 GCA_033807755.1 Ellobium chinense
TATTTCAGTTTCTTAATACTTTAGTCACTTCCTTCCTGCTCATTCTTTTAGGAATTCACCCTTCTTCATAAATACATTATATTTATTACAGCACCTTCCATTCTGCAAGATTAGTCAACTACCTGGTGTAGGCCTTGATATTAGTCAGCGGAAACTGTTTACAGGAGCAGTTTAGTGGCTTGTGATAGGCTACATACCAATAGAAAGAGTGGAAAAATGGGAGGGACGGCCGTGTGCATGTGCGTACCTGCGTATGTGTGTTCGTGCGTGCGTGCGTGTGGTTGTGGATCTGTGTGTTTGTTTCTTTATTTGTTTGTTTGTTTGTTTGTTTCTTTGTTTGTTTGTTTTCCTAACAGAAAGTCTAAATGTAGTCCAAGGTCTGACCATGTAACTGCGGTATTCTTAAAGGCAGGTTATGTTGCATTATAAAGTCGCCTACCCCTCACTCATGAACGCAATCCGTGTAATCTGCTGCTGCTTTTTGACATTGTGGCATAAAGGTATATTTGGGATTATGCCTTTACGCCATGTCAGAAAACCAGTGCGAATTGTCAGACTGTGTTTGTGTTTCAGAGCGCGCACATTATACATCGTGCAGTAAGAAAAAAAAAAGGGGCAATGAATGCGTATGGCGTAACCCCATGTATTGAGGTATTATCACGTTCAGAATAAACAGACAGCCAACATGTTCGTGTTTGGTAGCGGTGTCATCATTTCTCACTTGATGTCAGCCAGCTGCGTCATTGTCGTTACTCTTACAATCTCCTAACTGACAACTTCATTTTTCTCATTAGGATTCTGTCCTCTCATGCATTCCTTGTTTTACCGAGCGTGCAGGGCTTTAATAATCGTCGATTTTTTATTTAGCGTGGCACTATATATTTTTTTTCCCCTCGTTGTATTGAAGAGCACGGCACACCATGGCATGCAAATTTGTATTCGCGCATTTTCTAGCACTTGTGTAACATGCACTAATGTCATTGAAGTTTGGCTTCGTATCGTGTTATGCAAGCTGAGACTGTTTGCCTGCTTCTCTCTCTTCATGTGGAGATTGGTGAAAGATACGTTTTTGCTGACTTCCACTGCCTTTTACCAAGTTGGTCAAAACATGCTTTGGTGTTGTTTGCAAGAATTAATATTAAGGTCCTTGTTTTTACAGACAAGCAACAAATAGTACCAGCATTTCTTCGGTGTTTTCTCCAGGTTTGGAGGAAGACTTTTCTCCCTTGTCACATATAAATTTGAGGGGAATTGTAACTTTTTGGAGGGATTTTGGGTTTTTCTCTTGTAGAGCAAACTCTGGAATTCAGGAAAGATGGAGAGCTCGGCGCGCATTCAGTGTGTTATTTGGAGAAAGGGGAGGGGGGGGGCGTGGGGGTTAAGNGGGGGGGGCGTGGGGGTTAAGAGCGAATCACGTGATCGCGCAATCTGAAGGAAACACTATTATGTTAACAAAATTTGAGGAATTGCGGGCATTTACAGTAGTCCAAAAGGGATTTGAAGTACTATCAGTTGACAGGTGATGTGTAGAAGTAGTAGAACTAAGAAATTTGAAATGGATGCGAAGAGAAAGAGCCCAAAAGTCAACAATAAGAGACAGTTTATTCCTCTGTCCAAGTTTATACAGGCCACACAAACAGTTCGACTTCTCCAGCACGATAGGCAAATAACGCACGCAAGGCGTTCGGGCATCCCCTCTATTACGTTATCAGAATATCGATTGCAGTATTGTAACATCGCTATTTATAAAGGGAATAGAACCAAATAGTGTGCTAGCATTTTCCGTGTTTAGAAGAAACGTTTTCACATGATAGAGACCTCCGCTTTAACAAGACGAATGTTCGGTCCATTTTTTTTTTCATTTCCTGTGTACCGTATCGTCATTCGAGAGTATAAGCTATCAAGAATTACTAACAGTAACAGGCAGCCAATAAGAGCGGCTACACATTCAGGCGGCAGAGCTGAGCTGTTCGTACCCGTGGTATCAGGGTAAGGTTGTGCGTTGTGAGCACCAGGTAGATTTAATCGTTGAATTCCGAGGGGAATAAGAAACATGTTACCTTTAATGTTTTATTTGAGACATTGCTTCTCTTCTTTCCCCTTCGAATCTGCTAGTATCCACCCCAACCCACCCTTATGTTGCCACTGTCCTAGTAGGTGAATGAAGGTGAAACAGTGCGCACCTGAGCAGATGTTATTGGGGGGTGTATAGTGAGTAGTTTAAAGTAACGTATAGAAGAACTTCTATATTAAGTACTCTTTCAATAAGTGTATCTCAGTATTAAGTATAGATTTCACGGCACGGATTCCTTTGTATTCTGTCATTTCATTATTGGCATGATCCTCGATAATAAGTACACCATAGTAAGAAATAGAGTTTCATCAAGGGCAAATAAATCATTGACGTTCCTCTATACACGTAATCTGACTCATAGTCATAATGGACACCTTGCAGCGATCGTTACGAACTATGGAAGGGATGTTTTGTTTTGGGCTCATCATAACATGACAGGAGCAGGTCATGACATAGGACATGAGTGGTCATGGTATAGGCCTACTGACATGCCTGCGCGGGCGAGAGCTTTGTAACAAAACACCGAGACGACGTTAATTAGATTAAGGCAGATTATTGTGCCTTCTTTTAGGTCTGAATGTGGATGAAGTTGCTGTCTCCACTGGCTGACAGTATGTAGCAGACTATCAAGGTAAACCTGTTAAAGTAAACACTGAGCATGATCAACCATCCCCTTTTTTGTTTGAAGACCCCGAGGGAAATACAACCTCTCACATTAGCCCTACCAAAAAAATGGGCCGCGCATGGCCAATGTGCTTGTTTGCTTTGTTAATGTCCATGCAATTATGTTGTACTTATGCTGGAAGCATAAATATTAGCAGTAGAGAGCTCTTCTTTTCAAGTTCGGACTTCTTACGAACCGTTATGGCCGAGATAGGCGTACTCATACGTATAATATGGCATTTCCTGGAGTTTCGATAATATTGCACATTACAAATTAGAATCAGATGCGCATTTCACATTTAGTTTTAGCGAAATAATCATAACACCAGGAAACGCCATTTTTGCATGCATATCTCTGTCATAACGGTCTTTAAGAGATCCAAACTTGAAAGGAAAAGCTCTCTGTTATGCCTCGTGACTGATCGTCTTGCAGCATCTGAAAAAATTGTAGGAAAATGTCATGAACTCTTAGATGTAGAATATACATGCTGGTAGCGTTGTGGAGGGACAGCGAATTCATGGCGTTTCTTTCCGGTGTTCATACGCAGCATCACGTGAAAAGCCAGCGGCTCACTCAGAAAAGCTTATTGTACATGACTGCATTTCACTGAGGAGATTCAGTTTCCCTATGCACCAAAGATACGCCATCCGATCGTTACCGTCGGAAGGCAAGCCCCAACCATAAATGTTCATGGACAGTGCCTTGCCTCACATGGATTTGCTTTCATATTTGAAACACTGGACGTTTTTATATCAGTTTCCTTGACCGTAATGTTCGGAGGATAGTAAACCAGACAGAATTTCTGTGCAGTATGAAATGTTTTACTTGGGATATCGGAAGAAAAAAAAATGGGCTCCAATATGAAGCTTGCTATCATGCCTCATTTCCCCTTAAACCCTGAATGGGCCTTTAGATGTACTTTACTTTCTTTTACCTAGGGATATGGAGCAAGGGAATATAAACAAGAGCTGCAAGAACGAACACTGTGTGAGGCGGTATGATGAATAGAACCTGGCTCATTTGAATGTGAGATTCGCAGAGCTCATTGTTAATTACCAGCTCTGTTACAACTAATTGTTTCAGCTGCGGTGTCCAGCTGTCTGTATTCTCACTGCCTCCCACTAGTTTTGTATACAAGCTTCCCATTCTACCACATGTTTTCACCATCCACCTTGTTTACGCGCTCACCTACTTAGCTATTTTTGTCGCTCCCTTATCTCCGTTTTCTTTTCGTTTTGAATCAGCGCAGTGCAACGGTCTCAGAATATCAGCCAACTCGCGCTGAAACATTCAGAACTTGGTGATTTCGAAATCTCTGATCTTCGAGCTCTTGGCAACAACAATGGGTGTTTGACACGAACCGAGGCTAATATTAATACTATAACAGACATGTATTATGCACGGATCCGGATGTGAAGGATACCGCATGAAAATGAGAAAAAGGGAGAGAGGAGGAAAAAAAATCAATTAGGTTGCTTTAGTGAAGTGGTTATTTCTCTAAGCATTGCAGCGGCTTGAACTTTCTGTTGTCAGTGACGTTTGCTTGCATAATTTTGGCAATCATTTACACAAATAGTCTCTTGTAGTGTTTGAATTGGAAAAGACAAGTGGTCTAGACCTAGACCACCTTGAAGCGATAGATTTCTGCCTAGAGAGTCTGTATCCGAACGCATGCAAACTGCGTGATTGTTTCCAAGAGGAATAATGCAGCTGCTGGATGAAGAATGATTTTCTTCGGAACATTTCTGTCGTTGTTTTTTGTTGCTGATGTCGTGTTCTGCACGCATAAAACAATTTAGCATGTCTTGTGATCTCTTGTTGATCGCAAGATTCATGAGTTGTTGTCAGTAGGGAAAGTTGGCGTTTCTCATGTTGGCTACAGCGCTTTGATGATTGTCACATCACTGCTTTCCTCTTCTCCTCTTTTTTATCCTCATCTTCCTCCTCCACCAAGGTTGATGACTCAGAGAGTGATAACAATTGTTGGCATCAAGATGAGCGTTGTTCCTCAGTTGGCTGAATATCGCGTACAGGTTGCGCCCGGATTAGAAGTGAAAACAGCATTCCTGTAGTTTGGCAGAATATTAGCGCAAGTGTAAATGAATCCTTCCCACGCGCGTTCAAAGTGTGATCAGCTATTTGTGATTGTGTGATTCAACCTGTCGAGGGCCAACTGCGCCGTTGCTCCTTGCAGATGTTTACTCACCACTGTCGACTAGATTTCTCTGAGAATCTGCACAGGACTGACTTTCGGTGCATTCATTAAAATGTTCCTTCGTTCGTTTATTTGTGCAGATAATATTTTCTACCCAAGAGCGAATGTAAGTTAACGCACGTTTTTTTTCTTTTTCTGTTTCAAACGCGCGTGTGCACTCATACGAGCTATAAATAGACTGCCATACCGATAGCTGTGAGTCAGCAACGGGGTTGGGGGCGAGGAGCTAAATTTGGATCAGCAGGTTTCTTTCATCTGGTCTTGCGAAGTCTATGAGCAAGTTTTCCACTTCTTTCCACCTTACCTTGCCTACCCGAGTTTCTCTCCCCAACATCTTTCTAACTTCCTCATAGCCCACTTGAGCAGGCCGGTGGTACGCCAGTGCACGGTGGTGCTGGTGTTACCGTAGTTTCGTCTCTCTACCTCTGCTGTGAGCCCCCACCACCGCCGCTACTGCTCTTCCTGCTGCCTTCCTGATCACTGTAAGCCTCCTATATTGTTTCCCTTAATCCCGGGGGCCCGTTTCTCGTGTAGATTGTGCCCTAACTCGTGTCTCGCCGTCCAACCATCCCCGGGACAGCGCTTCAACAGGGCTTGTCTGTGCTTACGAAGGGTTTCAACAAACTGGTTGTGACAACGTGCTGGATTACTTTTCCAAGTTTTTTTCTCATAGTGGTGCATGCAACAAATTACACGCATTTTTTATGTAAGAGAATAATTATGCTTTGTGCTTCTCATGCACAATGAGTGCTAAGTTGTTAATACACTGAAAAAAAGTGACAGCGTTCATCTGTTTCACCTCTTTTTCTTCGGAATATCGTTTGCTGCCTAAGTTGTGAAACCCGGAGGACGCAGGTAGAACAGGGACGTAGAAGCATTGGATGCTTACTTTTCACTACATAGCATTTCTGTGAACTGACATCTGGCAGGCATCTTTCTCATGGCTACAGAATGGTTGATTTCTTTCTATTGTTAGGCGATATTGGATTATAAAGAAGCTCGTCAGCCAGATCAAAGGTACGTATGTTTGCCAGCTGTGCTGTGGGATTTGTGTTGTTGTTGCTGTTGTTGTTGTTGTTGTTGTTGTTGTTGTTGTTTTGATTCAACCCCTCTTAGTGGGAGGGATACTGGAAATTTTCTTGTTTCTGTCCTTTTTTTTTTCTTTTGGTTCTAGTGATTTGGAAAGAGATTAGACAGAGTTTGCATGATGCAGATATATTTATTCAAGATTCAAGATTGTTTATTTAGGCAAAAGTCAATCACATAACAATAAATTCAACAATTCAGAATGCATAAAAAAAGAAAAACAAGGGGGAAAGTGCATAACTGACACATTTACTAACTGGCATCTCTCTCCTTCTCTCTCTCTCTCTCTCTCTCTCTCTCTCTCTCTCTCTNTAACTGGCATCTCTCTCTCTCTCTCTCTCTCTCTCTCTCTCTCTCTCTCTCTCTCTCCCTCTATTATTATGCGTATATCTTACTCAGGCAGGCTGTTGGCTCTTCGATTTTGTCACTCTACTGCATTTTCAAATCTATGTGTGAAGTGGATTACAAAAAAAAGGACACTGGTAATAAACCTTTTCTGAGACTGCCTGGGACATAGTTCAAGGCTATGATAATTACATCATGATCTCATCAACAGGATGAGGCTTCAACCAGAAGAAAAAAAAAGGCAGAGCTTTGTTTTAAAGTTATTGTAGTTCTCTTGTATTTGTATTTAATACTGTGGCTCATTCCCCAGGATTGGAATTAACATTTCAAGGTCATAGTTCTCCATATTTTGTGATGCATATGTGCTTTAATATATATAGTGTGATCATTCGTATAGTTTCAGAAAAGGAATTCATAAATAAACCCGGAAGTAAGATACTTGTTTTAGCCAATGAACGTAGTAGTCAGTGAGACTCTTTGAAAAGATAATAGTTTGATTTTGATAGTCTTTCGGAGATTGTATCCTTAGTAATCTCCAACATGTGTGAGATGTGTCAGCTAATACAAAAGTTAATATTTCAGATTTCACGAGTACAGCTTTGCTTAGATATTTAACATAATTAGTTTGTCACACATAAGTTGTTGCCTAACTTCTTGTATTATTTATCCATGACAGAAAGGTCTATGCTACTCTGGCTTGGTGTATTACTGGATGCTCAGCGTTTGACCTATTAGAATGTGTGAAGGTAGCCATGGTGCAAAGGTGTGGAGAGGGTGGGGGGTGTTGATATGCCATTAATATTACATGTCGTGCACCAGTCAATAAGTATCGCCCGCAGACGAGCATTTGGGGAGCCACTACTGACTACATTAAGAGATGATACATGGGTCATTTCACGTCAAATCAACCAATCCTTTTCAATTTTGCCGGTGACCCTCTTGGATTTTGTTAAAACTTGCCCTAAATGTTCTTCAGGGTCAGAAATGAAGCCATGCCAAAAATTTCCTCTGAATTCCTTCTAGTTTCTGAGAAAAAAAAATTTGAAGAAAATTGGCTTATTTTAGGTAAAATGCGCACATGCATTTTGTCGGAGTTTGAGCTGTTATATTTCAAAAACCGTTTATCTCAGTGAAATGAAAGTGCCCACTGCTCTTCTCAGTGTTTCAGGGTTTAAGATTATGCTACCAGACTTTTTCTGATTTGTGTCAATTTCACCAAATTTGCCCACAAAAATGGCATTTCGTAGAAAAAGTGCCAAGTTTAATGATGATAAAAGGGAATTTTCTCAACACTCACACTCAAGTTCTTTTTTCCTTAGAATGTCCTTATCCTCTTTTGTTTTTTTCCAGAAGAATGGATGACTTGCTCTGTATGTTTTGGAGATATAGCCCTTCAAAATCTGTGAAAATCACTTTAGTGACCTATTTTAACATGAAAAGTGGGGATGTGGGGTTGCCCCAAAATGCACCAGTTATGGCTCATTTTAAATGTCTTTGGTGTATCTTTCATATAGAAGTTGTTTTGTGGTCAGTATTTGCTTGCTTATATACTAAATTACTGCCCAAACTTCCGTATTCTTTTCACTTGTGAAACGAAGGGGCGTAACTGCAAATATTACAAAATCAGCAAAGGAAAACAACCTGTCCTGAAGGGAAATAACTACTAGTACTAAACATTGTTTCAACCTACAAATGAGTGAGTAGGTGATAAAAGTCAAAAGTTTTCATTTGACAAAGTAAAACTCAACAGCCTTCTGGACACTTTTCTTAGGGAGACACTTGCTAGTTCTTAGCTCCATCTCAGAAAGAATACCTTTTTCTGTCTAGAGTTTGCATGCCTGCATTGCCATGTCATAGGTCACTTAAAATTCAGGACTATAAACTATCTTTGCTAATATCCAGGTTTGAGGTGCAAGAGTCAACTGCTTTATTTTGCGTTCTCTCTCAGCACTCCTTGTGTTCTCTTAAAATGATTCTATATGAATGAGAAGTGATTAGTCAAAAGTTTTCATTTTAAAAGTTTAATCTCAATAACTTTCTATTCACTTTCCGTACAAAGACTCTTTTTGTAGGTTAGAATATCATGAAAGAGCCATAAACATTTCAGACACCTGGGGATATATGTTAAACTTCCTTCTGTAAGAAAGTAATCAGCTTAACTTGCTCATCATGAGACATTAAAAAAAAAATACAAGTGAAAAGTCAAAAGATCAAAAGAAATCTGATGAGAAGGAAGTAAACAAAAGCATAAGTTTCATAACAAGTGTTATATTTCCAAGCAAACATAAACAGCTAATATAAGATATGGTGAAATAAGGAAAATGAAACTAGACTAGTTAACAGAGATTGTCAGAATCAAAGTGAGTCAAGTCCTCATTGTTGATAAGCCGTTCCCCTTCTTCCTTTACAGCTAGCATGCATTTAACTGTTAAGATATAAATGATTTTATACAATCATTTCAAGAAAACATGAGAAGTGCTGAGAGAGAACGCAAAATAAAATATTCGACTCTTGCACCTCAAACCTGGATATTAGCAAAGATAGTTGATAGTCCTGAATTTTAAGTGACCTATGACATGGCAATACAGGCATGCACACTCTAGACAGCAAAAGGTATTTTTCATGAGATAGAGGTAAGAACTAGCAAGTGTCTCCCTTAGAAAAGTGTCCAGAAGGCTGTTGAGTTTTACTTTGTCAAATGAGACTTTTGACTTTTATCACCTACTCACTCATTTGTAGGTTGAAACAATGTTTAGTACTAGTAGTTATTTCCCTTCAGGACAGGTTGTTTTCCTTTGCTGATTTTGTAATATTTGCAGTTACGCCCCTTCGTTTCACAAGTGAAAAGAATACGAAACTTTGGGCAGTAATTTAACATATAAGCAAGCAAATACTGACCACAAAACAACTTCTATATTAAAGATACACCAAAGACGTTTAAAATGAGCCATAACTGGTGCATTTTGGGGCAACCCCACATCCCCATTTTTCATGTTAAAGTAGGTCACTAAAGTGATTTTCACAGACTTTGAAGGGCTATATCTCCAAAACATACAGACAGAGCAAGTCATCCAGTCTTCTGGAAAAAAACAGAAGAGGATAAGGACATTCTATGGAAAAAAGAACTTGGCTGTGAGTGTTGAGAAAATTCCCTTTTATCATCATTAAACTTGGCACTTTTTCTACGAAATGCCATTTTTGTGGGCAAATTTGGTGAAATCGACACAAAGCAGAAAAAGTCTGGTAGCATAATCTTAAACCTTGAAACACTGAGATGAGCTGTGGGCACTTTCATTTCACTGAGATAAACGGTTTTTGAAATATAACAGCTCAAACTCCGACAAAATGCCTGTGCGCGTTTTACCTAAAATAAGCCAATTTTCTTCACATTTTTTTTTCTCAGAAACTAGAAGGAATTCAGAGGAACTTTTTGGCATGGCTTCATTTCTGACCCTGAAGAACATTTAGGACAAGTTTTAACAAAATCCAAGAGGGTCACCGGCAGAGCCGATTGATCTGATGTGAAATGACCCACATCGCCAGGTCTACTAAACTCCGATTTTAATTGCCTGATCAATCTCATCCTTGTGACGACCTGAAAGTTGTTTATTTTCTGCTGGGATGGTAATCGTTCATTTTGTCTTTTCAGTCTTCTTAAATCAGCGACTGGAATTGGCGCGTATACTTAGAGTCATTAGAAAATCGCCACTAAATTTTACAAGGGGTTTTATAATGTATTTTCACTTTAAATAAAGCTGAAGGCTTACGCATGTTCAATTGGATAGAGACCTAAATTTTAATATGACAATGATTTATTGTGAACCAAAGTATTCGAATCCAGGGTAAGAAGATACGATGGATTCGAATCCGGTTTTGAATCTTGCTCATCACTATTGAGAGTCGACTGTTCATGGCACATGTTAGTGTTAGGACCTAGGATACTAAAAATGAGTTTATACTAACGTTTTGTTTGCAGGTTACTGATATTTTGTATTAACGCTAAGGTAGTGACTTTAAAAAAGTTACGTGCGGTGGTAAGATGGTACTTTGCCGTTCCATACCATACCAGTGCCAGACGATGGGTTAAAAGGTGTTCATTGTATGGACGACCATGAACCACTGACCACTATGCTTTCCAGCGCAACGGCGGTTTTTTCCGTTATGACGCTTTAAGGTGCTTGGGACATGCATATGCATCCCCATTTAAGATTCACACTTCATTCTGACACAACATTTCGGCTTTTCCCGTTATACTGACACGTGATTGGAATTATGGCCACGTCACTTTTACTATTTTAACCCGTTTCTTAGTTCAGATTTAAGTTTAGCGCTCGGGATTTCACAGTGTTTCACGTAGCCCTACATGTAGATCTACAAGCATCGTATAGGATACAAACTGCTCTACACAAGCTGCTTGATCTCCACGAAACAGGCTAGTATTTTTCTTTATTCTTTTTCTACTGTGCCTGGCTTCCTGTGAAGCTCTTTCATGGTCGTGTTCCTTTATGTATTCCGTGCGCCGTCGTCGTGGTGAAATCCCGTGTCCCTATAGGGGTCCGAGAGACGGGGGCAATGTCCCAGCCTGTGACTGTCCAGGGCGAGACCATTTTACATGAGACAAACTGCGGGGTCTTGTCAGTTATGAATGTCTCAAGCCCGACGTTGGAGGCATGAAAAGGACACTTTGTTACGGTATGTGAGCTTAGATCTGCTTGCTGTGGGCTCTCTCTCCTCTTTTAGGGCTGTCCCATCAAATCTGAATTCATGGCCGCGTAGTCGCGTTGAATGTATGTAAAAGGTTTGGGGGTGATTTTACGCATCACATGTTGTAAAGGTGTAATTAATTGTCTGTGTATAGTCTATATGAGAAGGCCACCGTGTCGGTTTTGAGAGATCCAGAGTATCTGTAACTCTTGTTGTTGTTGTTGTTGTTGTTGTTGTTGTTGTTGTTGTTGTTGTTGTTGTTGTTTTAAGTAAAGTTTACTTAATTCAAAGCCCAGCAACTTGAAGAGTTTAAAATTAAAAAAAAAAAGAAACCGATGCACCTGTTAAGAACCTACACAAATATAATCAATAATTCTAGCAGGGTTTGTTGACCTTTTTATCGAAAAAAAAAAATGACGTACCAGGGTCAACGTGTCAGACGCGCACAGTCGTTCATAAATTTGCAGCTGTAATATAAATATAACGCCAAGATAAAATTTGTTATTTGCAACATTAGCAGACACTATCCATCTGCCAAATACGTGCCAAATTTTAAATGCATTGTACTGTGTTTGACTACCGGCCTCTCCATCTAGTCTGTTGTGTAGCCTTTCCCTTTCATTCTTGCATTACAATCCCGGTGTCATTTACATTAGTTTCGTGATTCATTTGTATTCGTCTTTTGTCTGATCAAGCTTTCATAAACTGGAAAATCACTAGTCATTATTGCTCGATTTACTTCCTTACACAGAATCCTCACTTTCTGTTGCATTAATTGTTCAATATCATCTGATTGTTGCTGTTGCTAATGTTTGGTCAGTTTTCCGTGTGGAAAAACCTGTCATTTTTCGTAGGACATTGTTTAGAGGAATTATTTAACTCTTGATTCACTTCCTCACACATAACCACTCTCATCCGCACGAATTTCCAGTGTTCTAAATCGAATTTGCCCCCCCCCCCCCCCCCC
>JAWQUT010000030.1:190320-250099 GCA_033807755.1 Ellobium chinense
AACCACACACACTTTTTTTTTTCTTTTAAAGAACATGATGGAAATGAGGCAGGCTTGTAGGTGGTAGCTATATGATACTGGTTGTTTCATGGCGTTAAATGCTTCATATTCGCGGAAAATGTCAGGATTAGCTTAGGTTATTATTTTGTTTGCCAGTAAAATAGGACCGTTTTGAAGAGCAGGTCAGTGAGGTGTATGTGGTGTGACTCACTGAATTTCTGGTAAGTAGTGTGACTAATATAATTATGTAGAAATGAACAAGGGGCAAGGGAAACCTTAAATTGTAAGAAACCAAAACAAAAAATAATGCGTTTGATGTCAGTGATGTCGACTCATTATTACGAAATCTCGTCCGACCTCCTCCAACTCCACCCCCCTTCTCCCCGGGGCCACCTTTTCCGCGTTCAAATGAAAATTCAGGCTTCGCCGCTGACGAGCGATTTATTTCAGCTGGTGATTTCCTGTGTGGTTATTACACCCGTGTTGTCTCCAGAGTTTCTACTGTTGTAAACAGCTGTACATACGCAGCTTATCTTGACATCTGGTTAGCCTATCCCTGCAAACATGTAATAGCAGTGTAGTTCTAGCTGAATGTTCCCATGTAGATTTGGGGCATCGTAAATTGCGGAAGTCGATAAGACATCAGCGGGCATAAAGTCTTGGCAGTGAGGTATGGTGTTGTGCTGTGGTAATGAAGGAAGTCTTGGGTGACTGACAAGATAGGTTAGGTATTCATGGCAGTTCGACATGTAAAGGTAAGATTGTAGTGGGCAAGGGGGAAACAGTAATGCGCTCTGGCGTTTACTCACGCAGACACACACACAAATACACACGCACATACATAGACGCACGTTCGCGCACATTCTGCTTGGAGAACACTATGTGTACGTGATTAGAAAGGTAACCTTTTTTCTCTCCATCGTTATTTCTCATCAGTCGCTCACGCCCGCAAAAACACACCCTTTAGTTTATCCGCCTCTCGTGGCGCAACCTATTTTCTTTCTGCATAGTAGGTCGCTACGTGCTTGCGTAGTCCTGGTTGCTCTACCCTCCTTGATTGATCGCACTCTCTCTCTCTCTCTCTCTCTCTCTCTCTCTCTCTCTCTCTGTGTCTCTCTATCTCTCTCTCCCTCCCTCCTCCGCTCTCCTTCACCCCTTTTCTCTTTCAGTTAGTGCCTCATTTTGTTGAGGGTGAGGCAGAGTTTGGCGTTACCTCTCTTTTCATATCATAATAGAGGGTCATAAAACCACCCTTTCGATCACTGGATTTGGCCATGGTCTATTGACAGCGAGACCCAGGCAGAGTCCCCGTGTGTTTGATCGGGTCCGGTTCGATAACATTGTACAAACACATGATAGGAACAGGTAACGGCTTACGCCACCGTCTCGAAAGCTCCAAAGCGCCAAATACAGTGTACCAGACCACTTGGCCTGAGAGGATCATGTAACGTTCTGGAACCCTCTTTTGACGTCGTTAAAATTTCACAGTAGGTTGCATTAATTTATTTTATTTGGTGTGCCAGCACAGGGCATTTATTAAAGTTAGGCTTTCCATGGTCTGATAGGTGCAGTTAAGTGACGTGACAAAAACGTGGATACGCATGGAGTGTTCTGCTGAGGTACTGTGCAGAATCTGGTATTATCTTGATTTTGGGGACGTGTGCCTTTGCCCCAAACCGCTGACAGTCATTTCAGCTTGATCGCCTATAACAGAATCTTTATAACGTTTCATTGTTATTATTGCTGTTTTCTAAACATGGGAGGAATTTAATCAATAGTGTTGGAGCATATTATTCATAGCAACTATATGGTATTTTGAAACATATCAATTTAAATACCTTGTTGATTGAAGAACCACTTCTCTAAATTGCACCATGCGCATCCAGGTAAGCAGGAGAGTGAGTCGGTTTTACTAGAATAATATTTTAGCGCGCGTGTTCCACCGAAGTGTGGACTCCAATGAGTAGTGATCCTCAGATGTTTTGGATAAATTTATGTACTAGTTAGGGAACTCTCACCCTTTCTCCTCTTCAAAAAAATGTTCGCATCACTTATGCGATCGTCAGTACATGTTTATAACTGTTGTACGTGACAGCTTGCATACCATGATTTGTATTGTTTGCCCCAAGCAACCAGAGACCATCGATAGGGAGAGTGCTCATAATCCTCCCCCTTTGCTGTTCTCTGGTCTCTTTCTTGCTTTCTTTTTCTCCCTCCGTTCCATCTCTGTCTTGTCTTTCTCTCGACATTTGCGCTCTTCTCTCTCTCTCTCTCTCTCTCCTTCTCTCTCTTTCTCTCTCTCTCTCTCTCTCCGTCTCTCTCAGTTTTCTGTTTGCCTGATTAGTTTTCCCTGCCTGTGGCCTCTTTTTATGAGCACGTTCTTATTCTCTATGAGCTATCGCTGGATTCTTTCTAACTGAGAGTAGATATCTGTGTGTGGCTTCTTTCATTGTAAACACTTTCTCTCCATCTAAAGCTTGTGTTTCTGTGGACTTGTTCCATTTGTGGACTCATATTTCTAAGCGCTTTCTCTGCAAATCAAGCCCCTGTAGCACTTTTCGCTCCATCTCTTTTCGCTCCATCTCTTGCCTCTTCCTCTATCTAGAAGCACTTTCCGGCCATCTCTTTTCAGCATCTCATTTACCCTGGTATTTCTTATTACTCTCCCTGACCATTTTCCTCCCATCTTTGGATGGACTGTCTCCTCTCTTTACACCTTTTTCATTCATTCATTGTTTCTTTTTTCCACGCTGGCCTGTCAGAGACATCCCTGTCATTACTTCAGAAGCCATAAATCTCCGACTGACCGACTTCTTTATGATTTATTGGACACTTAACCGCGAAGAAATTAAAAGTCCATGCATAGCAGGTCGTAAACTGGCCTGTATGGTCACTTTTTATGTGTGTTCTGGACGAGACATACATGCAGCCACTGTGCTATATAGAATGTTGGCGAATGAAGGAGTGCTCGTGTAATATTAGGTCCATGCGTTTTTTAAGAATATATTTTCATTGGTAAAATTTAAAAAAATGCTTAGCGAATTGGACATTTAAGGAATGTACAGTCTGGTTGGGAGAAAGTATACTGTGTAATCTTTTCTGGTGAGGTATTTTTATTGGCATTGATATGAAAAGCGCAGCTATTGACGTTTAAGATATGTGTTATCTGACTGCGAGAAAGTACACAGTGTAATCTTTATTCAGGAGAAAACATGTGGGGAGGCGGACGTCCTTTGAGGCAAGTTACATAGTCCTGTACATCTTTATTTTCCAACACTGGCTTGTGCTAGTTTCACTCGGTTTTTATCATACAATACAGTCCAGTTTGTTTGAACGCGCTGTCTGTTAGCTGCAAATTGCCTGCGCATTAGGCTAGGCACAGTTCATGCTATAGTATAATATTGTGTAACGACCTGTATATCTTGCGCGGACTTAAGCCTTTGTTTACGATTGGGCGGATGCCGCGCCGATGATTTGTGGATCCGATGATTGTTTTTTTTTTACGATCCCACTTACTCGAAGCGGAATGATGCTTTCTGCACTTCAGTGACCCTGAAACCATGGGCGGGTAATCAAAATATTGCGATAAAAGCTCGAAACTTGTTCACCGGATTTTCAGAGAAAACGAGGTGACACTTCATCTCGAAATTATTCTACACCTCTGTACTGCCGTTAAAATGAAGAACCTAGTATCTACGTATCTGGGTCAAATGGACATTTTTATATCGTTAAAATCGTTGGAAAATTTTGCGTCTGATAATCTTAGTTTGGCATCGATATCTCATTTCTAAAGGCGTCTATAGTAAAATTGGTAACGATGCGACTATTCTATCAACAGTAAAAGAAACAGTTTTTCGTCATTTGTAGCAAAACATGAAAATGGTAGATACTAGGTTCTTCATTTTAACGGCAGTGTACACATACTATACTTTTTTTGTTCTTTCTCCTTTCTGGCTTCTTCACTAGTTAGGAATGCCACTCTTCAAAGAATTATCGGAAATCATATCGAATCGTGTCTTTCAGAGAGGGAATTTGACACCAGTTCAAGAAACTCCTTTGAATGGAAAAAAAAGAAAGAAATAATGTTATAAAAAAGACATCAGTCTTCGATATATCATATCATTTATCATTTTTGTCTCCCACGGCTGCTTCCTTCGGGCATTTTCTTTCTGTAGTATGATATATTCGTGCAGTAACAAACAGCTATGTCTGTGTGAACTAAATGATAATAATTTATCTGACACCGTAGAAAGTACAGAGAAAATTTAATGAAAAGTGACTGGCATCTCTGAATGCTTCTCCTCCACCGACTCACTCCCACCCCATTCCTCTCCCGAGCCTCCAAGTGCCTGCTTTCGAGCCTGACTATTCTTATATCCATCTACCTGTGTCTGTCTTTCACCCATACTGTATCCTTAGTGATACTCATCTGCAGTACCTCCCTACGACACCTTGCTACCCCCCAGCATTGCAGATCTTTTCAGCCCGCCTCCTCTATTTTGAATTATTTCAAACCTTCGGGTTGGCTCGGAGGCTGTATTTTTACCCCACGGTTTGGAACGTTTCCAAACACTACGCAGAACTGATAAAACGCCGTCTCGTTTTCCTGACATTTAAAATATTGGCAAACGTTTTGTGTGTGTGTGTCACTCGGGGAAATTACCGATTAGCTTACTTCAGGTGCATGTGAAGTCACAGTGGATGGCGCGGGTGGAATCCACGGTCAGGGTGGGCTCAGAGCCGTAACTGCTGTATGGAAGAGAGAGAGAGAGAGAGAGAGAGAGAGAGAGAGAGAGAGAGAGAGAGAGAGAAAACGGTCAGAGGGTCCGAGGATTGGAAGGGAAGAGGGGGATGAAGTCGATGTAACAAAGGGTCGTCTGTAAATTACACAGTCTGAATTTTCGCCTACCCTCTTTGTATGTCTAGCGTCATGAGCCTGTCATCCTTATACATTGTCTCTTCTGTGCGAGCATAGGCCATATTTTCTCCCTCGAGCTTTGCTCAAACCACACCGAGGAAAAGCACAACCATACACACACTTGCCTAATGTCCTTCCCCTTCTGAACCCTTGTTGTAAGAGGTCAGCAGATGTCCTTTCACCTCAGGGCATACGTCATTCATGTACAGTCACGGGGTGCCTCGATATTACACTGTATGAGAAAATGTTTCCAGCAAAGTTCTGACCGAAGAGGTAGTGACGGTCCTGAATAGGACCTCGGCCGGCGGAAGTGTGTGAAGTCCCTTTGCCCACTTTCTTGTGCAAACATGATCGAGCACCATATTTTGACCTTGTACCTGTGGATCAAAATAGAAGTGAAAGGCCTCTCAAGAGCCGCCATATAAGTTGTTTATTGGAGTTGATTGATAGATGCTGTCTTTCAGTTTAGAAAAAAAAAAACATCTTTGTTTTTGTAAACTGTTTAGGGTTCACACAGTGAGAGTGTGCGCTATATAAACGTAGTTGTTTATTATTATTACTATTATTATTATTATTATTATTACTACTACTACTACTACTACTAGACTACTCCCATTTTATTTTAACATTTTTACCATAAAGTACATTTTAGAGCGCACATATTTGAAATAATTATTTTTTTTTAACGGGTATAACGAAAAAGAGGCTGAGGGGAAGAAGTCGAAATCCTTATTAATTAGTCTGTGTTATATATTTAGTAGAAAGCAAAGAATAATTATATTGGATAACATAATATCAAAATAAGTATAATTGATGATATAGCATAAATAAATATAATCAAGTTTTTGAGTCTTGATAAGTAGATTAGTCGCTACCTTCGTACCACTTATGCGAAATAACCGAATATTTAAATCTCATAGTATTTACAGTCTTCGTTCATGAAGCAAAAGTCTTCGTCAATAATCTTAATTAAACCCATGAAGGAAGGCGCTGAATTCGAGCTTCGAACTTCAAACAAGGAGGGTACCCGCGTTGAACTTAAATGTGCTGGGCAACTCAGGGTATGTTTATTTTAGAAATGTTGCCGTCGGGGCCGCCATGGAAATGGAAATGTGGAGAAATAGAAACGTGTTTGTATGCGAAAGTTCTCCCTCCCGCTGCACTATTGGAACGTATATGCAAAACGTGTGGTCGTTCAGCCATTTTCGAAATTTGACATATAGGAGGAAACGGCGGGAATTCTGGCAAAGGTTTGGGTGATGCATTCGAGCTGTTGGCGTGAGTGCCCTGTGGATTGTGAAACTACAGTTATGTGTAGGTTCTGTCATGGTAGGTGGAGGGATGAGCTAAGGACGATATTCATGCAGTTGTTCATTCATTTTACCATATTTTATCTTTTTTTTTCCTTCCTTTTTATATACTAGAGTCAACTCTGCTTAAACGCAATCCACATATTCACAACATTCACTTAATCACAATAATTGTCAAACTTTGGACTACTTTTTTTTTTTTTTTGGTTGTTTTGAAATTATATAAATTCACTTGACATTTACAGTTACTTTCAAAAGTAACGTTCTTCCTGCCTTTGATGGCTGAGAAATTGAGATGAAGCTGTAATTCCGTTTCCCTTATGTCATGCCAACGTGTTTTACCTATTTTTGTTTATGGGATATGAAGATGAGGGACCTGATAGTAGGTTTCTTGAACGAAAATAGTGCTGATGTCACCAGTAGTGACATCAGATTTTGATTGATGTGTTGGTATGAGTGGCTTGTTTCCCACTTCTTTGTTCAGGTGAGAACTAAACCAGATTTATTTTCATTAAGCAACTGCACTGCTCTTGGATTATTACCTCTGACACTCCTTGACATTACAGGTTAGCCTGGGGAAGGTATCTATGTGTTCTGCGTTTGGCTTAATAGGCATGGGCATGACTGGATTTATCATGGGGCAGATGGAGCATTTCTTCAGGGCTTACCACTATAAAGGCATTGGGAATTGAAGAGCGTTTTTCCAAAACTGTGTAAATGTCCTTGCACTGAAAACTTAGCTGGTGGTGATTCCAAGGATGCATTTCTGTGTTAATTCATTCAAAACCAAATTGAGCTAAAAATCTCCACTCCCTCAAATTTCATGTCATCTCACAGTAAATAAAAATATATGTGTGAAGAGCAAGTACCTTAATGTTATTTCCCTTTATTTCACAAATATTCAGAGACCACATAAGGCGTTTTGGAAAAACGCTCTTCAATTGGGCCATGAACCCTGCTTGTGGCCTCTCAAAGGGTCACTTGTAAGGGTTTTGTTCTTTTTTATTAAGAAGGGGCCTCGTGGCATTTCTTTCCCCCTTGGGTCCTAAATGAGGAGTCCTGTGGCATTCATTGCCTTAGGTCCTATAAGTCACAGAGATCCAGGCCAGGCCTCTGCACCTCACCAAGACCTGTGGAGAGAGGCCCTCTTGGCATTTGATGCCCAAGGCTTCACATCATGTTAATGGGGCTCAGGGCATAGAGATTCATGTTTTTCCCCTTTTCTCTATTTACAGCCAAGAAGTAGAGACTCAAGCATAAGGGGACACAAGCAGCAGTAAGAAGAGCAGTGGCGCAATGCCAGCCACACGCAAGAGCGGAGTAGATGTATGTTACTATGAGGTGCTGGGCATAGAGAAGACAGCCACAGACCAGGAAATTAAAAAAGCGTAAGTACAACACAAAAGAAACATAATTACTGCTTGGCTTAGAGTTCCAGTCTGTGCTATGTGTACTCTTAAAAGTACTCCATTAAAATTCCATAGGTAATGCCAAAAGTGTATTAAGTCAGTAAAAGTATGAGTTACTGACAGAAGTACTTTTTAGTACCTACATATTCTTAGGATCTGAAAGGGTACATGAGATTGCCTGGTTTGGTCAGGGGTACATGGACAGAAAGATTGAGATCCTCTGCTCTACAGCATTATTACTTAAAACTACACTGAATGTGAGACTAGCCAGAGAATTTGTAATCATCTGAAAACTATTCAGCATGGGATTGTTGTAGCAGGGAAAGGTAGTGAAAGCTGTGTAGATTAACGTACCAGAAAAAAAAAAAAAAACGAAGATGGTACTGACAGAAACAGTGAATGGTTATACACTGTATTTCCCTGTAAGGTTTTTGGGTTATAGAAGCCTGATGGTTTTCAAGCAGCAAAGTCATAAGGTATATGTTTTATAGTGAAATAGTTCAGCTGAACATACTCTTGAGGCATGGTACATGCAAGTTGGTGTTTTCATCTTTGTGAATATATATGCAATTCTTTGAGGACTCACCACTGCAGATGGGGTTGCCACAGGAATTGTGACTTGAATTAATAGACGTCTAGACATCAGTCTATTTGAGAAAACGGGTGTTCATCCACTTCAGTGGGATTTTTGACTGATTGAAGTGTGGCACACAATTCACCATGAACCTCATTAATAATTAGCTAATTGAAGACTATGATTGTTTATGTCCCATTTTTGGAAAGGTTTATTCATTGAGGAACATTATCTAGTCTCTAATGTATTGAAAGGAGAAATTAGTGCTTAGCCATAATTTTGATGCATGTTCACAGTAGTACATATTTCTGTATGAGATGCTAAGAAGGCATGCCATATTCTTTGTTAATGGTTAGAATTTGACCTCTCCTGATTCAGCAAAAACCACCAAAAGTAAGGAAACTTTTTTTTTGTTTTCCTTCAGTTGTTGCAGTTCTCGAAGTTAGTAGAATAAATGCTGTCAAACCAGATAGGGCGATATTGATATTTTTTTTCTTTTTCTTGGTTTTAGATGTCAAGCAAAGCAAAGTAGTAATTGCTGTGGTTTTCTGTTGTCATTTGCAGGTACAGACGTCTAGCCCTAAAATGGCACCCTGATAAAAATCCAGACAACAAAGATGATGCCAAGAGAAAATTCCAGGAAATTTCTGAAGCATATGATATTCTCTCAGACAGTATGTAATATTGATTCCTATAGTATAAGACTGTCTTATTTGCATTTCTCTATTCTTCTGTTTGTCATATGGGATTTGGTTACAGTTTGAAGCACAGAGCATATTAGTTTGAGACACAAAGCAAGCTCACTCTTTCTTCTGATGAGAGTTGATCCATGGCAGAATGTTGAACATTTCTGTAGAAACTGAACATCAGATATTGAAAAGAATATTTTTTAAAAAAACGACTAGATAGAGAGAATGATAACACATCTTCAGTTTTGAACTTGGACATATACGTTGATCATGTTGTCCAAAAATTTTGCCATAGACCACTGCCATCCTTGGTCAAATACATAATTCACAATTCACGAGAATGTGACTGTAGTGTGTGATATCCATGCTGTCTACATTCACTGAGGAACAAAATGAGGCAACCCCTGATTCACATGAGTATATGAGCCTCAGAAACATGAATGCAATGTCTTCTTCATTTTAAGTAAAAGACCTCTTGCTATTACAGCTCCTTTCAATTTTTCTGCTTCAAGAGAAGACTATTAAAACCAGCAGGGTTTCACCATCATGCTGTGTTAACCAGGGTTGCATGCCCAGAGCTTTTATGTCAACAAAGGATTTCAGCCTTGGTGTCAGCAATCCCAAAGCGCTCTTAAACTAAATTAAAACCCAACCTCCATTCTTAGCTATCCCCCCTTCCCCTCCTACGTCCTTTCCTTCCAGTCATTTCTCCCCTGTCCTGCCCCTTTATTCAGTTAGTAAACACTTGTTCCTCAAAGTCACTGCCCACAGAGTGTGGGAAGACACCCACCCTTCCCCCTCCCCCCCTCAACTCCACAGGTGACCAGGATGCACATGGCTGCTTCATTATGTAACTGAAAAACTTTGCCTGCCTTCCCTTCTATGTCACACTAACTCCATTACCCTATCCTTTTGTACAAATAAATCACTCCTGTTTCACCTGTTTTGACTGTTGTGTATGTATGCATTTTGAGCCAGTCTACATGCCTTTCACAGCTTTTCATGCCTCTTAGATCCTCTTCTCCTCACTTCCTTTCTTGTTGGCTGTGCTCTTCACAAACTTCATAACATGATGCATGCCTGAATTTGGCGGAATATTTGTTTGAACTAAGTCTTTATGTCCATATATTTCTGTCATGCATTTTTCTTTACTCCCCAACACATACCAAGGGAACCAAAACACTAAAGCTGATTCTCTAGGAATAGTTAGACTGATGTCAGAGGAACTGTCTCTTCAATTAACTGGATATTGACTCAATAAAGTATAAATAAGATGGTGAACTCGGTGCACTTCTGTTTCACTGTGCTCTCATGAAAGGTTTTAAGTACATGTATATAGAAATTATTTTCTGAATGCATCATATGTTTCAGAACAGTAGGTTTAAATACTTTATCCCACACGTTTTGCAGTTTAGTGTTGTTTCAAAATTTTGATCTATTGTCTGGTCATATTTGACATAAGTCGACAGTAGTGGATCATTTACCAGTATGCTCTATATAAACTATAATATAGATTTACCTCTTTCTGCCAGAGTCCTAGGCATTCACCTGGATTTATTTTGACAGTGTCTCTGTCCCTGCAGCTGTGGATAAACAGTTGAGGACCTGTTTTTATCCCCATCACTTCTTGTGAAAAGCCCCAAACTCTACTTTGCAGGCACTTGTCTGCTTAGAGAGTAGAGAACATAGCACAGAAGAAAAAAAAGCCTGTGTTTTGACTGTGATGGCAATAGGCCTATACTTAACTGAACTTGGATGATGGCTATTTTTATCCTGTCATCTATAAATAACACCAGAGTAGGGATCTTGTACCAGGATGCAGGATGTGGACATGAAGGCATTGCATCACTTAAAGGAAGCACCAACTTAATGTATAGGATCAAAAGAAGCAAAAGCCTATCCTCTGTTTCTCCCACCACATCTTCCTCTCACTGTTGCTGTCATTTTCACTGTACATGCTCTCCCACATGGATGTTTTTGTCCTGTGTAAATTTCGTAATGTAGTATCCATCTTATTTTCTGCTCTTCAGGCTCCTCCAACACAAATTCTCTGTTTCATTTTCTTTTCCCTGTTCTTTACTATTTACAGTTTCTCTCCTGCCCCACTCTTTCTCTCTGTCTTCCTTATCCTTATTCTACTTCATAACAATCTAGCTGTTTAATTTCTCCTCCATAACATGTCTCTACTTCATGCCTTTTTGTTCTTCAACTTTACAATCTGTCCTTGATTTCATCTGTTTCCTTCCCATTCATTCTCTGTCTCACCCTTCAATAGTGCTGGTCGATCGCTCATTTCAAGGGGTTAGATTGGCTTGAGCTATTTACAGCTTGAATCGCATTAATTGATCCGGGCTTGACCTTCTTTTAAGGTCATGCATGTCCAGCTGGGGCTTTCCCAATTGTCATAATGTACTGTGGTCATTAGGACTAAGCATTAGGGGCTAGCGATGAGATCTTACTAGGTTAGTGTCATACCACTTCCCCCTACCCCACAAAAAATCTCTTTGTTTGGCTTTGTGTGACAGATCCCACATAGTGAGGACGTTGTTTTCACACTCTCAGAGCTTTTATAGACAACAAATATCATCATTCATGCCAAAGCAAATAGTCCACATTAAATCCATCCGGTACATCTGTGCCTTTAATCTTGACAATATGGCTTTATCGATCATACTGGCTTTTAAAGGTGCTGCAGCAATAAATTTTTGTTCTTATGCCTGGCACAATTAGTTGTCAGTCATGCTGGATCAGAGATTAACAAAAATTAGAAGTAAGGTACAGTCATGAAGTTGATCCTCAAAACTCAGGTCAAGTAATCAAACCTGAGGAAAAGATCAGCTTGGCTCAATCTCTTGAGTTGAACTGCCCAGCCTTACCCACTAACTCCCGGTCTCTTTTGTTCTCCACCCATCCATTGCTGTCATGCTGATTTACCTACGTTCTGTCATGACTGATAATTATTCGGTGTTCTCTTGCCATCCTACCCCAGTAACCTACATTTCCCTATTCAGGATAGTGTGTTTCATTGATCATCCTGTGAATAATCAATGAATGAAGCAGTTTTGCTAATGTAAAGCTGTCTGATCCCCAACTGCACAGCAAAAAATCATCAGAGCCACATATGTTTGCCCTCTCAAGCAGTATACACAAATCAATAAATCTATTCTCAGGATGAACTCATCTTCATTCTGCTCTCTCCCTCTCTCATCTGGACTTACATTAACATTTTGAAATACAACCTATATGATCAGTTTTCCTTCTTCTTTATCTTCCTTTCGCATTTTGAAACATCTTTTTTTTTCCCTGCCCACACAAATGTTATCACATCTTATTATCTACATGCAACTTTTCAAACCCTGCTCAACAAGTATCCTTAACAGAATTATAGTTACTATAAATGTAAGGATGTCTATTTTTTTTCCCCTTGTTTGATGTGTATTTCTGTTTATTTTACCAAGTTTCAATAGTATCTTCAGTTGTGCACACATGAGAATGATTTACTTCTCTTTGGCTTCCAGAGAAGAAGAGAGAAGTCTATGATCTCTATGGCAAAGATGGCGTTCTAGGTGGTGGTCACAGAAATGAAAACTTTGACTTTGACACATCTGGTTTTGGAAGCTTCCACTTCCACTTCAGAACTCCAGAGGAAATTTTCAGAGACTTTTTCGGCACAGATGATCCTTTTGCCGGTTTCTTTGGCGGTAGGTAGCATGATTATTTGTGATTTTGTGCTTTGGTAATTTTTATTTATTGTTAGGCAAGTGAAAATATACCCCCATTTATGAACTTTCCTGTATGTAGCAGAGCAGGTAATAATTAATAAGCATAGGGGAATGTCAAGTATGGTTTTGCTGGAACAAACCATTTGTAGTTCTTAGAGAGAAAAGTAATGATCATATCACTTTTGTCTTGTGCAGTTTTAACACGCAGTTCAAAGGTCAAGTCTATCTAGTTTTATATGCATAATGTGGACATGCCTTTGTCTTCTCATTTCAGGATTAATGGTGTAAGCCAGTTAAATCCTCATCACAAGAATTTCTGTAAAATGACTTAAAAAGCATTCATCTGTGGCAGCTGGAAAATTATGAATGGCATTTCCATCACATATCACTCAATTTCATTGACTGTTTCCCTTCAGTTCTGCAGAGTTACTTAATGTTTTTGGCTATAATGCTTTTTGTAAAATAAGTTTGATTTCCCTGGATGATAATTTTACAGTTTGATGCAGTAAGTTTAAACATTTGAGTGATTTCCTTTTCCTCCCTTCTGTTTGTTTGGTTTAAACATCTATGCTCACAGAACTGCACTCTTGACTAATTCTCCTCCTCTATTGTTGCAAATATTTTGTCATATTTTTATTATCAGCATTTACTCATCCCATTGCATTCATTTTCAGTCACACTTCATTGACATATGTACTCAGTTCATATTTCAGTCAAACAGTGTCAACACAAATACGCATCATTTTCATAATGTGATATTGCTATGTTTCTGATTGCCATTCTCCTTACTCATTTATGCTATATAGTATCTTCGCACATTGTATCTGCATGGACTTGTGTTGGGATCAATGTAGGCACTAGGCAGTACTTTATGTTGCACCCATTTATTGGCTTGCTTCTTCATTTTTTTTCTTTTTTTTATGCCAACATTTATCTGCAGTGGGAAGGAGAAATGGCAACACATTCGAATCATCTTTTCCAGGGTTCCCCCAGGGGGGAAGCTTTTCATCCTCCTTCTTCTCTCAAGACCCGTTTGCTAGCTCAGGGTAAGTAACTCTCTCTCTATAAGCCTTCAGAGTTGCCAGGAACAAGTAGATCTTCTTATTTTGTATGGAATTTAGCCTTTTCCCCTGAGTGTTACCTGTTGACAATGAGTTTATTTGAAGTTCTTTGTTAATGTATTACTTTCATTTGATAGCCATCCACAAATACTGTTAACCCTTGCGCTTCTATCAGCCAGTAGTAAGGAGATTTCTGTGAATAAAGTTTCTGAATTGAAATGTTAAAAATGTGTTTAGAGAAATGATACGATTTTGCATGTTTTGGAATCAGCATGGAACGTTAAATAGAATGTAGCAAAGATGATGATCATTTGAAAAACTCAGACAGCAGGGGTTTTCAGTACTCTGATGCTAGTAGTTCATAGTTGCAAAATCACACCAGGTATTCTGGGTTGCTTCTTTAGCATGTGGGCTTCTGAAATCAGGTAATAAGCTGGTAAACATCACGTAGATCTAGTTGCTGTCTCAGATGTGAAGGCATCAGAATGTAATTTGAACTTGAAATTAAAGTGTCTTTTTTTAAAAGAAGTTGATGACTGCTGCTTTTCTTAAAAGTTAGCAGTGCAACTAGGCAGGAAATTGAAAACTAAGAGAACTGACATTCACAAGAAACAAAGACATTTTCAAGAGTTTTAGGGTAATTATATTGATTATTATGGTAAAAGAGGGCTGGGAAATTGGCAGCTTTCTGTTTTTCCTGACTTACTCAAGCCCTCAGGCTAGTCTGATGCTTCACAAAAGTGTGTCCTTAGATATTTGTATTGTTGCTGTGTGGTAAGAGAACAGTAGATATGTGCTGAGTGGTGGGATGGGGGCCATAGCCCTAGTTTTTGTTTGGTTTTGTGTTGTATTGATAGTCATTTTATATTGCTACTGCCAAAGAAGTAATTACACACTTTTAGAAATGAGAAAGTACCACAAGTTATATATACATGCAAAATTGTGAAAAGAAACTCAAAGGTCGTATCTCCACATACAGCCATTAGATAATCATCAAAGTTTGGTTTTCACCTTTAGTGGCAGATAAAAGTTTACTGGAATTGCAAAAAAGTGAAATTTTTGACTACCTCGTTTTTGTTTCATTAGTTCTCCAGTTCTTGACCGTTTAAACCAAGAGCTTAAATTTCATGTATTTATCATCAGATCTGAAAGTAGGTCAGTAAAGTTCCTTGAAGATTGCATAGCAAATAGTGAAAATCCATTTGAACCAACAGCCATCCATTGTATTATTTGTTGGTGCATAGTTTCAGATTTTTTTGTTTGTGGCCTTTGACAAAAGAGTGGATGTGGAATAGGCAATAGAGCAGTCTGTTTTGTGATGTCTTCAGAGTCCTAAGTGACGACAACTCTCAGTATCTTTCTTAATTTAGATCATAATGTTGTTTTGTTGTTTTTTGTTTTTTTTTACTATCGGCGCTTACAAAATATCCAAGAAGCATAGCTCAGGAATGGTTCAAATGATATATGATATCTGACAATTAATATTGCATACTAGATCCTCCCAACCTAACAGTGTGGTAGTGCATGTATTCTAGAAATACTTCAGTTATACTCTAGACTTCTATGCATTCTAGCAGGATAATGTCAGACCCATATAGTACGTGGTCCCATGATCTTTCACTCAACTGTATGGGTGGAAGTCCCAATTGTGCATGATTCGGTATAGAATTTATAGTTAAGATTGGAGGTAGTAATGAATTTCTCCATTTGGTTTGAATGTTTCCTATTTTGGTTTGGGCATGAAATTATATACCAATATCCATATGAGTTCTCAGAAAGGCATACAAATAGATGAACTGATATATATTTAAATAGAGACAAGGATTGAATGTCATCATCTTTCAGACTTTGTTTTGTGAATAATTCATTTATACATTTACTACTCACAAACGCATAATCCTTTTTTTGGTGTGTTAGATTTTCATTTTGTCTATGCTGGAGTTTCGTTTTGTTGTTTGTTTGTCTGTTCAGTTGTTTGTTTCTTTTATGCATGACAGTCTAATATGCCTTTGTTATCCAATGTGTCTGATCACAAAGTTGATGACCATGAATCTGCAGATCAATTAAATTTAAGGTCAACCTTGTGGTTTACCTATTTAAGGCTTGCACTAGCATACAGATTTTATGTCTTATCAAGGGCAGGGAATGAACAGTGAGCCGAGTTGTTGAAAAATATAGTTGGTCTCAGTACCATTAGCTACTTATCCTTTCATTGTCATCAGCTTTTTGTGTCACCTGCCATGAATGGACAATGAGAGCAGTTCATACAGATGAAAGTAATAGAAGTCTAAAAGAGGACTTTGCCACTTGTAACTGTAATATAATGTCTCTCAAACAAGTGACTGTCTGGCTTGACCAGATGTGGCTTTAATCATGTGCACAGTATATCATTGTGGTCATTATCCCTATATGCCCTCACTAATTGTTTATGATGGTTCATAACCTTTTGTAGATCAGAATTTTGATCGTTGCACACATTTATTTTATTTGTTTTGGTTACGTGCAAAGCATGGTTAATCACATTGGGTACCCAGGGTGAAATTGGGGATCAAATTTTCTGCCATGGTATTTAACCACTCCTTGATAAGTTTTTCTCTGAAAGTCCCACCATAGCATGGCCTGTTGCAAGGGACATGTGCATGAATGTGTGTTGTTTGTATATTGGGATGTTATTTAAACTTCCTCTCATACCAGACTTTGTAATCTTTGAGAACTGAAGCAGTAGATGTGGGATATAGGCATATTTCAGGACTGTTGTGGCTATAGATGTATTTCAGGATAGTTGCAATTTCGTATACTGTTGGGTGACACTGTCACCGTGCCTGTATGTGCTTGCTGATGACTCAACACTGCTTTCACTTCAGAATATATACTTGCAAATGCTTTGTTTTTGTTGTATTGCTGTCTTGTGATGTAATTTTTTGTGTGAATCAAAGTGCTAGGGTGAATATCTTATTTTTTTTTAAAGTGGCTTTAAGGATTTTAAAGAATTTTTTTTTTTTAAAGTGTATCTTGTAGATCATCCTTTGGAAACTGACTATCTGCATGCATCATAGTAAAAAATTTAGCAGTTCTTTCTGAAAGAAATGAAGTATTGTGTTTCCAAGGGATGAATTACAGTACACTTGATGCTAAGTTTGTTCCATCACTTTTGAAGGAGACATCAAGTCTACTATAGCTACTGTATTACCAGGCATTTTTCTGCGAGTGAGGCAAAACTATTTCACATTAGGAAAGATAATTTAATAGATGTGCTCCCTATCTGGGGAGTCTGTAAATAAAGCAGCCATGAGACACCACAGCACTTTAATCCATGTGATTGTCCCATCATAATGTGTAGACACATTCTGAGAGAACCCAACACAGGATGGACACTTTCCTTCTATTTAAAACTAAAAGATAAAATTTAATTAAAAAGTCAAAATACATGTCAAAGCCTGATACGATGTTTCTTCTTTATACAGTATCATGGGATTGTTTCATATATGTCTGAAAGTTTGGCAAAGATGGTGAGGGGTGAGAAGACAGGAAGTTTTATCTGCAAACTGTTAACCCTCCTAGTGAAAGAGCCAAGGATAATGGGTCTAACTACTATCCACATAAGGTGCAAAGTCAACTTCTGTTGCCATGCCCTGCCTAAACTTGAGAAGCTGATGACGGATTAGATCACGTAGTTTCAAAACGCTCAGTCAGCAAAGAACCTGTCGAGGCAGTAGCTCTTGACACGTATTTTAGTGTTTTGAGAGTTACTCTTTTGGTTTTGAGAACAACAGCTCATGATAAAATGTGAAAGTGCCATTATCAAGTTTCACAGGTTTCTATCATTACATTGCCAAGGGACCTAAACTCTTTTTACCCCAGTACAACATATTATCATTAAAGGTAAAATATAGCTACTTACACAATTCCTTAGTCAGTTGTGCATGCGTTTCTTGCTATATATTTCCTACTTGTTATGAAGGAGAGCACTTACCATAATCTATTCAGTGGTGTTGGTGTTGTAACATTTGTTGCATGGGATTGGTTTTTTTCTTGCTTCATTCTTTGCGATAACTGCATGTGCTTTATAGCGTGTCACAGTAGGTCGGACTAGCAATAGCATCAGTCAGTGTTCCAAGAGCAACTCTAGGGCTTATTTTGGGAGTATTCCATCTTGTGCTGGGTATGGCAGCAGTGATGATGGTTGGAGACGATGAGAAGGCATCGGGCACAAGGTTGGCAGACCTCCATGGCATATAACTCCCTTTTCAGTTTTGGTCGACCATTCCGACGGAGACGAGGGGAACACAGCAGGGGTAGACATGGTGGTCTACACAGTCTTCATCACCCTTTCCTAGGCTTCTCCCCTCGTGTGCACTTTGGCTTTCCTATGATGTCCATGTCCATGATGACTGATCCTTTCTTCGGATTCCCTGGAGCTGATATTGGGTATGATGACAAAGATGGTGATTTCTTTTATAATATGACCATAATTTTTATTTTACGCCACTGCCAATCCCGTTCTCCCAAGTTTTATCCCATGCTTAATATGATCTGCATATTGGCTTGTTGATCCTCAGACATTCTCAGTATCACCCCCCCTTTGCCACCCCGTCCCTATCCAGCAGGATATGTGACTGTGAAACACTTAACCATATGTTTATCCCCTGGAATCACCTGAGCCTAGGTGGCAAAGTCATGCTTTAATGCTACGCTTTTGCCAGTGGCTTTCCGGAGACTGAAGTGTTGTTAGGCTTTAAATCCTCTTCTCACTTTTTTCTGACATTTCTTTCTTGCCAAACACTCAAGTGCCTCGCAGTGCTTACTGCTTCATGCCTGTGCGTACGTTTTGTTCTCTTGTACATCCAATCTTCTCTCAGTTGGAATTCCATAGTTTTATCCCAGGTTTCAGATTTGTTGAGTTCCTTCTCATGAACACTCAAGAACACCTTAACTAGGCTGTAGTAAATATTTTGAAAACTCAAGGTCGGATCATTCTTGTCAGATTCTTGGAAAGTTTTTATGCTCTTGGGCTCTCTTTGTGCACCTCAGTACTCAATGTATTGTAGTAGGAATAACCAGCTCTCAACAATTTGCTATCGCTGTCACTTTTCAGACAATTTCATATTGGGCTTCTGGCATATATTTGAAAATATTTTTTAAGAAAACAAATTAGACAGAGGCAGTGGCTTTTATTTAGTTGCTGCTTGTTTTTCTTTGTCATAATTATTATTTATGCATGGCTAACTTATAGAAAATGATTGTTGTGAGTTGGATTCTTTGACAGGAGTTTTGGGAATCTTTGAATTGGGCTTAAATTTAGATAATCAGGAAAAGAAAGATGCCATTGGTTTCATATGGACAGGAAGCAGAATTCATCAGAGATAATACCTTGATACCATATGCCTACATGTGGAATGTGCAGATTTAAAAGGCATCATGGATAGTTCTAAGATGCTCATGAAAAGCATTGCTTCATGCATTATTTGGCATGTTAAGATTTTGAAGATTTCACTTCCTTGGTCTTTCATTTCGTGAAATACTGCCAGCTTTGTATGTTGATGATTAGCAAGTTTATCAGTGACCAGCTTTGCATAACTTGCATGTTTTTATCAATCAGCAGTAGTGGTTTGTGTGCCATGTTTATGTCTTCATTTTTGCTACTAGTTACATCTCTGTCCTCTCTGGGCTCTCGCTCTCGTTGTCTCGCCTGTTGGTGGGTTTTCTTGGTGTAGCTGTCCTGGCAAAGGTCCCAAAAAACTGAAGGTGTGGGCTGTGTCATCATGGCTTGAGAAAAGTAGGCCTTGATACAAGCAACGTTGAGCAACCTGGATGCAATGCTTTCAAGCATTATCTCATTCTTTAAGCTATGGAGCATTTGTTTATGTTTGCTCACTCTCCATTGGGCCAAGCCATGGTTCTTCTAGCAGGTGATTGTTAACCTAGTGTATACAAGGTGAGCAGTTTATTACATGCAGGATAGAAAGTTAACAGATACTGGTGATGAACAGTTATTGTTGATAAATAACTTTCAGTAAGCACAGCACTGATGGGAGTGCTGTTGATGTGGAGATAAGCAGTCACTGAGGGTAAACAAATATTGTCCATGAGACAGCACTTTTGATGAGCTGAATACTATTTAGGAAGATGAAATATTGATGACCATAAACTCTTTATTAGTAGATATATTTTGATGACCATAAACTCTTCAATAGTTGATAGTTTGCTGCTATTCAAAGAAATATTGTATCTGAGCTAGTAGTAATAACGAAATTATTGATACTGTACATAAGTAGATGCCTTGGCCCCACAAATCCAGGCTGACCTCACAAAGTTTAATATTAGGGGACTTGACTGTGATTTTGACTTCGTATGATATCTGAGCTCGTGAGTGAGATTTCAGGAGGCATTCATGTCCTGTGGGCCAGAACATTACATTTAGTATACTGATTTTTCAAGTTTATGAGGTTTAGGGTCTTCAGGTGTACTGCGCAAACAGTTGGTTGACAGAGATGCTGTTGATGAACCGTGTCAGAACTTGCAGTAGTTGTGGTTTGGCTTTGCAGAAAGCAGATTGTTTGAGTATGAAATCGACAAACTTTTTTTCTTAACTTGAAGATATAATCCATTTCATGTTCATGATGGTTATCTCTCACACACTATACGTGCATTACTTGTACCTGCATTTCACACTGCTAAACAACATAATCAAGCCCTTCTTTTACTGTTCTTGTGGCATGAGTGCATCTTTCTTGCATATTTTCTACCACCCCTTGATTTAACAGACCTCATAGCTATGGAGAAAGTGATATTTTGGCATCATGTCACTCAGCTACTTATGGTATATCCAATACTTCCTGGCATATTCTCATTTTTCCCTCCAAGATTTTTGTTTTTGTTTTGCCAAAGACCATATGCTGTTTACTCTTCCAACTCCGATATTTTTAAGCTTTTCCCATGAAAAAGTGTTAGTACAGTCAAGTCCATTTAATGACATGTCTTTGAAACAGGGAAATAGTTTGTGACGTAGCAGAGTTGCTAAAGTGCAATTATTTTCCTCAAGAGTGCAATTTAGTGGCACTGTTGGTTTGCATCATTTCTTATAAAGAAGACGGGAGTGACATTTTCTTTTGTAAGCCTCGTGTTCCTTTATTACCCAGAACAGTTTAAAAAAATGCACTTGCGACCAACTATGAGTCCGTTTTGGTTGTGTGCTGATATCAAAACATGCCTATCCCTAATCCTGTCAGTCCGCTTTTTGGTTGCACAGTGCTTTAGCAAACACCCATCCCCAACCCTCTGCTGTCTGTCCATCAACATTCAGCAAGGTCATGTAGATAAAGTTCTTTATCTATCCAAAATCCTTCTTCTCGTCAGAAGTTAGTGGATTCAGCACGTTGCTATGTTAGCATAGGCTGCTCCACAGTTACCTTGTAGGCAGTGAATGACTGGAGATAGGGATTTGCCACACCTATGATAATGTTACTGGTCACTGGTCGATAATTTTGAACACTGAGACATCTGTCTCCACTGAATGATTTCAGTTTCAGCAATTGCTAAATATTTACTTGTCACCTTTAGTCCTTCCTACGCTGATCATTGCATTTACAATCACTGAGAAGTTTCAGTTATCCCAGAGTAAATTTTGATTATCCAGTGATTTCAATATAGAAAAATTCTGTTTTCTGAGAAATGTTGCAGTCAACAGAAGTTGAGATTAAGCGGAGGGCAGTTAAGCAGAGTCTCTTGTAACAGTAATCCTGAACTAATTCCCTTGCCATCTGTCACAATGCCTACTGCATATTGCTTCCTCTCAAGCATCTTGTTCCTTTATGAGTGAAATTTGTCTCCTTATCCACATTTTTGTGCTTTCTCAGCAGACATCTTTCTCAGCTAAATTCCCCTTCTTGTGTACCCCTTTACTTTAGTCCCTTACCTTTCATCCCACTCACTCTTCCTTCATTTTCACCTTCCGCTCCCACTCTCCTTCACCCCATCTGGCATTCCCTCCCTAAGCCATCTTCTCCTGTCTGTGCATGCTCACCTATACCCACTCCTTTTCTGCTTCTACTCACCAAGATCACCTGCCAGGTGTGTTTCCCACCTCTCACCCATGACTCACCCTGTGAAACTGCAGTCTCTCTCCATTTAATTGCTCTCTCATTAGGGAAGAAAAAGAAAAAAAGGTAGAGTTTTTCCAGCCCCAATCAAGCCTGTTTATTTAAGATGCCTAGGGCATCCTGATGTAGCTTTTTTATTCTTCTTCATTTTTCACTATATAAACAGACTCTGCTACTTTGACTGACATTCAGATACAGATATCTCCCAAAGAATAGACTGAAATTGCCTTAACTGTCAGCTGCAGTTGAACAGAAGTTCAAATTCCAAGTTGTTAGTGTCAATTTTTTCCTTGTTTGTTTGTTAATCCCAGCCTTGATTTTGGGTATAGCCCTGCCAGCATGCTGCTGCTTTGTTTACTCTCCTGACTTCAGGAAACACTGAGATAATATTAGGCAAGAAACTTCAGGACATTCTGTTACTGTTCCGTACAGCTTTGCTTAGTTCCACATGAAAATGTGAATATTTTATCAAACAAACTCTCAGCTATTTTAGGACTCTGTTTTGTTTTTTAACCTGAAAGTTTATTTGTGAAGTGAAGAAATCTAAGCAACTCGTGAAAGTAAAGATAATGCAAATGCACCATTTGAATGGATCTCGTATGAGCATGAAACATTAAACCTTTTATACAAAGTGTCGTTTCATATTGCAAATGTAATATATGAATTTATTACATACAGTGTTAGGCAAAATGCTTATCACGTATGTACATAAGAGATTTTCAGTTTAGCTGATAGAATCTTATATTCTTGAAAACTTTGACTGACACTCCTTGATTTACTTCCTGTGTTAGAAATGACTCAGAAAAATGCCTGGACCTTACGGAGTGGTTTCCTTTATGCATCGTCAGGTTTAGTCATTTCTAAAAGGGAGAAGGGAAGGTTGTGTGTATGTGATACAGATACATCGTCATTTCTAATGGGGAGAATGGATGGAGTGATGAATATTTTTGTTTTTGTGTGTATATGATCACATGTATGAAATAGCAGATCTCTCTCCTGTCTGTATTCTCTCTCTCTCCCTCTCTCTCTCTCTCCCCCAAAGGNCTCTCTCTCTCTCTCTCTCTCTCTCTCTCTCTCTCTCTCTCTCTCCCTCCCTCTCTTCTATCCCTTTGTCTGCCTGGCATATTTGTGTAAAATATGAAAAGCACAAAGATAAAAGTCCTCAGAAGCTCATGTTAAAATATCTTATGAACCAGGGAGGGGATACAACAAAAGGAACATTGCTCAGTTGCCTTCCCATGCTGGTAGCATTCCACCAGCCACTCAGCAGGCACAGAATAATCACGGTGTTACGCACTCAGTGAAGAACTTTAAGAAGGGTTATGGTTTGATGATCCGGGTTATTTTTACCTTCAACATGATGAACATAAAACTGAAGGATTTACAGATGTGTGCCTGTCTGTATCAGAACAGGTGCTTAAACTGTTGTGTACTCAAGGTTTCCCCCTCTCTCCCACCTCCCAATCCTCAGGTCAACTTGAAAATTCTTAAGAATAAAATACGTAGTTTCCTTCCTACCTCAGGAATGTTCTCTCACAGTTCCACAGAGTTGCCCTAAACTTCTCTGGATGTAGTTAGTTTTCATGGTTACTCTGTGAGATAATGATAGTCTGGTGGCCTGGGTGTTATTAAGTTGATGCTCAGTTACCTGCTCCTTAATATTGCCTCTTCTGTCCCCTCTCCTGTTGTGGCTAGCATGTGTCAGACTCAGGGGACTGTGTAATGTAAACACAGCAGCTGCATATCAAACATTGAGGTTAAGGCTACACAGATAATTGATGCATGAAAGGAGTGTTTTTGTTTTGTTCATGGACTGCAAGGTTTGCAAGGGCGTTCATGTTATCTCAAGAGGATAGGATAGGTGTGTTTGGGTTGGGGATGGCAGTGGATGGGGGAGGGACGTTGTAATACACTTATGAATATCTTTGATTACTGGTTTAACCTGTCTTCTTTCCTGATTCCTTGCCACAATTGCTTCTAGTGCTCTGTTACCTAAGTCATTACATTCCCTTCACTTCACCTGTGCGAGACATTGCTGACATTCCCAAATCTTCATCCCTTCACCACAAATCACTGTAATTACTGTGAGGCTTTATCCTGCCTTCTGACATTTACTCATAGACTTGATGGATTAACACATCTTCATTAATAGATGTGTTGGATACATGATACAGAATTCAGTAGTTACTGGTTTGGTTTTGCATGGAAAAATAATCCATTAGATTTGGAAATTGGAAGTTTAGAATTCAGCGAAGGAAAGGTGATAGTAAATGCAGTCAAAAAAATGCATTTCAGTCATTGTGAATTTTGGAATAGTCTGTTCTCTCAATACTAGCTGATCAGGAAGATATTTGGAATCAAGGTGTCCCTCACATGTGGGTCCTGTTAAGCTGCGAAGTTTTGGATCTTGCAGTTTAAAGCTATACTTAGCACAGCCTCCATGCAAGCATCCTACCATGTTATCCTTAAGTAGATTAACAAAAATATCAGCCGCTTTGGTTACTAAGTTCACCCCAGTTTTGTGTTAACATCCAAATTTTCATCTCTTAATAATAATCTAGGCATGCATTTTTGAACCACACTTACAAGAGTGTGTATTTTAATGCTAATGATGATCCCAGAGTGCCACACACCTGGAAAACCTGAAAGAAAATCATGGAAATTTGCCATTGGCATTTTCAGATTTTGGAAACACCTTGAATCACAAAGGTGGCCAGCACTCATGTAATTTTTATTTTAAAACTAGTGATTATTATTTTCTTGGGCACTAATCTCCTCTGCATCAACCAAAATGAAATCTCATTAAAGACTGCACACATTTCATGCCTCAGAAAATTGTAGCATAATTATATTATCAGGGGAAAATGTGAGCCCATCTGGAAACATCTAGGAAAAGTCATGGGAAAAAAGTTAACATTCTATGGCAACTCTTTGATCCTCATAGGAATCAGTCACCTTTATGAGAGGATGAGGACTATTTGGCACAAATCATTTACATNAACTCTCCAAGCCCCTGTTTTGAGAATGTTGTGGGCTTTTTTTCGATATCTTGTGTTTTTGGTGGTTTTTTTTTTATTTTTAAAGTTGAAAATTTTCAAAATTTTCAATGTTTTTTAACTCACTAGGGACTGAGCCCGATTTCAGCCCGATCCCCCTCAGACTGGCCATTTTTGACCATTTTCAAAATATCACAGAAATTTTCACAATAAAGCTACAGACATCAAACTTGGCATGTAAAAAGATCAGCCCTTGCTGCTTATGCCATTTTTAATTTCAGCTATATATGTCAATTACTTTTGTTTTGGTGAGCATTTGAAAAGGGTCATGAAAAACCAAAAAAAAAAAATTTTTTTTCCTTGGTTTTTCTCCATTATCACACACAGTATCACCATCAGTTACACTATCACAATAACAAACATGTATGACACTGATGTCAGAAGACGTAAGTCAAAATTCATAGTTTTTATTTACATATACAACTTGATTCTGACAGATAATGATGGAAAAGCAATTAAGAATAAAAGTATTCGACCACTTCTTTCGCACTTCGTTTTCTCGACATCGTTGCGGTTCATCAAGTACAAACAACAAGCGGAAATCCGGTCAATAGTTCGCCAGAGTGATCGTTCTTTAAGAAAACGTGGATAATTTCTATTGAAACATGGTCTGGACGTTGAAAACCGATTGCTATATAACAACCGAGTTATCTCGGTCTTCGTCTCGAACGTCAGAACCCGGAAACCGAGATATCTCGGTATTCGTCCCTAGTGAGTTAATGACATTTTTAAAAAAATTATTTTTAAAAAACCATCCAAGAAATCAAAAAAAGCCCATGACATTCTATTTTAAATAAAGTGATCTTTCAAATGGAAAAAAAACTAGCATCCTACCATGTATTGTTCTCCAGATCGAAGGGTTCAAAGTTATGCAAAAGTCATCCATATTTTCCAATATGGCGGCCAAACAATTGGCGTTTCCATAGCAACGGAGGGAGAAAATTGCGAAAAACCCCAGTTTAGCTTCCTTCCTGGCACTACATGACCCATTTTTCACCCCAAAATGACAAAGTTCCCGTTATTAATGAAAATCACCTAGTTCTGCCGCACGTGCCCTTAATGTTTTGACTAGATTAGTATTGATTCATTTTGACCACATTTTGATTACTGATTTTGTTTGATTTGATTTTTGCTTTGCCAATCTGGAGTCATGAGGTTAGCAGCATGGAATGAAGAGATTAAGTGTACTCATGTATACATCTACTCACATTGTAGCTACCATTGATCAGAACAGCAAGAGATGCTTTAAGATGTTTTTTTATTCAAGACTCAAGTATACATTGACTTTATTTGCATCATTATAGTATCATGACAGGCTGACCAGGAGCACTGACTGGACTTGGTGCTAGAATTTTAGAGATGTGCTACTTTAACCTGTTGAACCACCTCAATTCCTTGTCACTATGAGACATATCTTAAGTAATTAAACCACTTGATTCGTGACTCAGTATCTGTCACTGTATCTCTGCTGCACTGCACCGATGAATAGTGGTATATAGCTATAGCAGTGGGAAAGGCCTACTGGTTACCAGTCTTACAAGTTTAAAAGGTTGACATTTAAATGACTTGTATGATTATCTTTAACTTTCGTCTTTTTATTTTTATTATTTATATTTATTTTATGGGAGGGGGATGAAAGATGTGGTGGAGGATGTAAATGTGAAACTATTTTATGGTCAGCCTATATTTGCCATCGTTGATATGAAGACTGCAAAATTTCTGTAGTGGGTTGTCATTCTGTGATGATTTCTTTCCTTAGAATCGTTGAGAATGGGCAAGAGACTGTAATGATTGAGGAGGATGGAGTTCTCAAGTCCAAAAGCATCAATGGAGTCCCACAAGCCCTGGATGGTCCCACATCCAAAGCAAGCATCCGAGCCTGAGGAGTTAGGATAATTTTGGGGTTACTGTTTGCCGTCGTCATTGTAGTTATCAGCATATTGATTGTTATTTGACAAATGAGAGGGTAGGGGTGGGATGTATGTTCCCAACAGATATGATTCAGTCTTTCTCAATATCACTTTTCTCTTGTGTGAAATTGAAAAATGTACCAGGTATCCAGATCATCCTTCACAGTTCTTTTTCTTGGGTCTTCATAAACATAAATATTTTTATTTAAACACTGCCTTTCTTTCTGAGTTTAGAAGAAAAAAAAAAAGAGAAAAAAATATAATACATCAGATGATACTGGGTGTATAGTTAATTTAAAAGATCACTTGGTATCTTGGAATGATGCCCAATAATAAATTTGATCTCAACTGTAATGAACACTAACATATATATTTGTACTAATTGAGTTATGTGCCAGCTATCATGTTGAAATTGTCTCTAAATTAGAAAAGGAGTACTGTGAAAAAAATTGTGTGTCTCTGTGCCATTCAAAGGAAGAAAGATTATATCTTTTGTAAAGTGCATAAACAGAAAATAAAGTAAAGTTGGATAAAGTTTTTCTCCTGCTATTTTTGCCTGGGATTAATTTGAACCAGTTTTTTTTTTCATACATATCTTTGTACTGTTATATGCATTATGATGATGTAGATAGTGTCAAATTTGAAACATATTCTTCAGTTGTTCCTTGGCTATTTTGTTCTTCTCTCATAAAGCAGAATAGGTCAGATTCTTAAATTTTTCCTTTAGAAACAAAACACTTTTTACACCCACCCACTGCCCCTCCTTCTCAATAGATGGAAATCCATCACATCCGATGTTCAGGAATTCTCTGTTGTATTTGTATTTTCTATTGTTGGATCAGGAGTGAGCAGCAAACTAGGCCTAACTACAACAGTTGTATCATGTTTGAGAGAAGCAAAGTCCATGACGTCCCTAACAGCATTGACTGTCTCATGGAAATATAAGGCTTTTTTTTTTTTCTTTTTGCATACAGTCTGGGTTTGAATTTCATATTACTCGAAGGAATATGTACAGTTGTATGGTCAAGGTTGTAATTACCGGCTCAGTGAGAGCATTTTCCTACTAGGAAAAAGTTTTACACTGTAGCCAGAGGAGCTTGGAGAAGAATGCAAGGCTACTACAACTGAGAGACATAAGATTGCTCAGACTATTTACTGTATTCATAGTAAAGACTTGTTATTTTTACTTTTGTCAGATTTTTCAAAGCCCAACTCCCAATAATGCCCCAGTTGGGATGGTTTGGAAAAATGTGCCACTGATGGATAGGTTTGTCCACGTTTACTTTTTTTGTGGGTGTTTGATCAGAGTGTATACACATACATGAACGCAAGAGCCATTATTGAGGAATGTTCTCTCCAGAACTCCTGAAGCCTATTTCTCATTTGAAATATAAAATTACTGATTTATAGTAATAATATGCAACATGTATGTCTTCATGCTGACCATTTTGTATGACATAAATTAGATCCTCAGAAATATTCCCTTATGATGACTAGAACTGTGCTGAAAGGAACAGGGACATTGCACTTAACATTGTCTCCCTTTGTTTCAAGATGGCTGGAGAACTTTGGAGTTTGGAGAAAACACCCTTCACTGGCACATTACCTACTTAATGAACTTGGATTGCAAACCCTGAACAGCATACAAAGCATGAGATTGCATAATTATGAGTTGGTATTGGACAGAGTAATCCATTTCAGTGGAATTTACATTAAAAGTTACAGACATTTTTTGCAAGCTAATGCTCATTAGTTAGGTCTTACTTTAAATTTATACATATAGCTTGGCACCAGACCTAGTGGCAACTATCAGTAAAGACTGCACATCCGACTTGATTGGAATCCAATCTTAAGTTTGCTTAACAGCTCTAGCAAAGTCATTTTTTATACTGTAGCTAAGGCTTTTCTTTCCTTAAGTAACATGACTTTATTTGTGTATAATATTATAAGCACACCTGTTGAACACATTTGATATTTGTTGAAATTTTTTTTTTCTTTTTTCTGCATATTTCACTTCTGGAGTAAGTCTGGATTTATAAATCTAACTGGACTAGTTATCTGAACTACTGCAAACTAGACTGTCTCTGATATCTGGTTGAGGTCGGGCATATGGACATGGCAAAAGAAATGATAACTAGATAAAAGGTGAAATGGAATAAAGTGGCAGTTTTGGGTCAGATTTGGGTCAGATTTGACTCTAGGAATATTTTTTTCAAGTTTATTGTTGCTCAGTATAAGAGTTGAATGACCTCATCTCTATCTGCATTTGCTGTTAAATTGCTGTTATATCCGGTGGTAGTTAACAGGATGAAGCTAAAACTTTGATTGTACAAATTGTGCTTAGATAAGACTGCGTGAGAGTAAATAGTAACATGCTGTTAAATCTAAATTGAGTTAGAGTAGCTAGATCAGAGTATTCAAACAACTGTTGCAGAATGTGCCGAAGTGGTGAAGCTTTTTTTTTTTTTTTAAATCTCCTCATCACTTTTTTGTGATAATGACATGTATTATCATTTAAAAATATCTTTTTGTGTCAATATCAGCGCATTTGAAAGGCTATCTGTGCTATCTTTTTAATGTGTGCAAATTGGACATGTGAGCATGTGTGCATAAAATGTTAATGTGTGAATATGGGTACACTGATGTCAGCATTGACACTGGCTTGTCTGTTAGTATTAGTGTGCATTAAATTGGAGAGAGTGTGTGTATTATAGCAACACGCTGTGCATTTGAATAAAAATGAATCTGGAAAATAAGGTGAAAATCAGGTGTGCATATATCTCAAGTGAATGTGAAATGTATATAGACGGGTTTTGCAACTGCAGTTTGCATATTATGTAGCTCCAGTCATATCTAGTATGCTTGGCACTAGTGCAGTAGTGGTGCAGTGATGTCCGCGCAAAGTAAAAAGTATCTAAAGGATCATATAATATTGTTCTTTTCGTTTTCAGTACACTACACATCACAACCCATTACATTCAGATAATTCTCTTTAGTTGATGTCCCCGAAATGAAGTGCCTCTGGTACTATATTTTAAGCTATTGAAAGCTGTAAATCACAAGCTGTTTATTGAATATACAGGTATGAAAGATGTAACGAATACTGTGTGTCAGTGGCAGGCAGAAAAGTTCCATGATTTAAGTGAAAAGAGTAACGCATTATGCATGGTGCCATGTCAGATTTTCAGAAGAATTGTACTTCAAGCCACTTGATTTCTGGATGCATTATTCTTTGAAGTTTATGATCCACATTTGATACAGTATCTGAAGAATTTTGCAGTGTATGTACCCGGCCATTGCCAAGGTCTGTCTCGGTGTCCATGCTTATTTTTCCATGTTAAATATTGTAGTCCAGGTCTATTTGATTCTACGTTGTTCATGTTGTATTAAGCAACAGTACTCACATTATGTGACTGCTAATGGTCATTACACCTCTTTGTAAGTTACCTAACTACAATAAATCATTTCATTCATCGCAAATCAAGTCAGTTTCTGTGCTTTTGAAGTATGATGTGAATTCTTTGCTATCTGGCCATGAGATATAATGGGTTCCACACTTTAGATGAAAATGAAATGAAACAAAAGTACTTTCATAGATATAGAAAGAAATGTGTTGTACACATTGTAATGTATAATCAAACAGAGATGAAGCTTAAGAAAACCTTTTGAAGCATAATTATTTTGGAGATGGTGTTTACACTTTATGTACTACATGTAATTCAACTTAAACAGCTTTTCTTACAACATAAATTTATGATCCAGGTAAGTCATAATTGTGCACTGCTATACACTAAGATAAAATAAACTGGAACTGTTTCAACTGTGGTACATAAAGTTTTATATCTCATTAATTGTCAGGCAGATTTATCAGATAAAACACCATAAAACCAAAATTTTGTATGCAGTATAAGTTCTTGGCTTTTGCCTTCCTCATTAAGACTTTAATTGACCTCCACTGCTGATGCATAATAGGAGACAGCCAGCACAGAGTGGCTTTTTTGACTTGATATCATATTGTTGCCCCACTGGAAGACCTTTGTAACTAGGCGCATGTTCGGCCCTAAGTTTTGGGCCAAACATTGCTTATGATCCCTGATTGGAGGAGTGGCTGAGGGCATATCTAGCAAAAAGATAAGTGCTCTACTTCACATAGAAATGATGAATTTCCAAATCTGATTGTAAATCTATAGTTGGTGAAAAGTTCCTCAAAAAGTGATATATGTAAAGTTACCACACTTGGTAACTTCATTTGTATTTTCGAGTCATGGCGGTATTCCACTGAGGCAATGATATCCATTGACACACAACTGAAATAAAGGACAAACCTCCTTAAAAATGTCACAGAAATGAGTTTTATTTCTCCAACACATTAAATTATGCATATCAAAGCAACACTGATAATGATTATCATTGCTTGCTACATAGCTTATGAAGTGAACATCTCAGTGAAGACAACAGATTAAGTGAATGATTGTCACAAATGTATAATGCAATATTTAAGACAACAGTTGGGGTAAGTTCTCAGCAACACTATCCTCTCTGCTTTTTCCAACTAATGAAAAGAAAATCATATTATGAGATGAGTAAATTTAATTTAATCTTATTTGAAAGCTCACAATAACAAAGTCCAGAAAATGTCCAGGTGAGGTACTGAAATAAAGCAGGTGTGGAGGAAAATATATGTATAAAACCTATTTGTTTTCAATGGCTTACACTTTGATATTAGCAGAAAAACTGCTCACACCTTAAATTCTCTCTCTCTCTCTCTCTCTCTCTCTCTTCCTTTCCCTCTCTCTCTCTCCTCCTTCCTCACTTATATACACACTACACTATATTTATCCATGAGGTATTATTTTTTGTAAGTTGCTTGAACTTTCAAAACAATATCAGAGTGAAAACATAAGTTCTGTGGAAATTTATGTACAAATTACATTAATTTAACCTTAGTGTAAGGCATTTTAAATAAATTCACATGTTAAACAGTTAATGATTGAATTGTAGTGACATACATTTCACAGAAACATGGTAACAGTTCTATCTCCATTTTAAGGTGTTTGATACAGTCATGGCAGTGGCCTCTGTTATAAATCATATAATCTGTTATAGTCACTAGCTCACAGATACATAAGGTACTAATTATTTGAAATACTTCACTTCCATGATATATATAACTCTGCAAAATCTTACACAAATCAACTGATTTCTTTGGACTGGCCAAGACTGCCACCCATTCCATCAAGAGTAACAGTAAGCCTGCTGTGCTTATTCCACACCCCTGTTTAACACAGAAGCTTAAGTACATCATCTATTTCAATACAGTAAACATCTACTGACTTCATTTGAACAAACAAATATATGTTTAACAATATTTCCTTACACAGTTTGTAAGTAAAAGAATCTGGTATTTTTCCTAAAAAAAAAAACAACAACAATGCAGTATGCATTTGAAGTAAGACAGTTTCACTTTTTGAGCTTCTTAAAGGAAGGTTGATTCTGCAGTGTTATTTTCCAGTTCTTAAGAAGAACAATGCTGTTCTGCAATGTGCAGAGGCATTGTGTACAATTCATTAGTAATGAAGTGATGTTTACCTATCTCAAAAGCTACAAATTTAGTGCTTGCTGAAACAGCTGCTGCATTCTCAAGCTTCATGCAAATTTACTTGTGTGAAAAAGATTCCTGGTAAAAAATCATATACTTTGTTATCTCATTCTCACACTGAAACATAGTCTGGGTTTCCCGTGTTATTAAGTACATGTACAGTTAACAACCTCAGAGTCAATTGAGACACCTGTAAAAAGAAATCCTACCTTACTAACAGTCTCATTCACACTCCAGAAGTGAGCTTATCTGGCATTTTACTTTACGTTAAGTACAAATGACATTCTTCGCCACGTTTAGTTCCAAATACAAATTTATTATTTGCACAGGTGGTGATTTCTGCATATATAAATTTAAAGGTACCGCAACTGATGGTTGCAGGGGGAAAAAAATCTAGGAAAGAACAAAAATTCAGGGAGTGAAAACTGAAGATCTTGTAACTTGCACAATAACTAAAATCAGTTTCAAATATTATGGCACAATTTTAAATAATTTCACAAAAGCCTAAGATAATTATTATACCCCTCTATACAGTAGCCCTTGAATCATCATCAAAGGTAAAAAGTGAGTATGAATTATGCATCACACCATCATAGTGCAAAACAGTGAAAAGGCAAAGAGCTGCATAAACATGGCCCTTTACTTACTCTTGTCCCGAGTTGAAGAACGTTTTTCCATAACTAGGTAAATGTACTTTCACTGAAAAATGAGTTGGTGGTGTATTCCAACATGCATTTCTGTGTTAACAAAAATATTCAGAGTCCACATACCGGGTCTTGGAAAAACGCTTTTCAATTGCCAGAGTAAGTAGTATTATGCATCATATGTTCTCTGACTTGTAATATGGCTTATCATTCTGAGGCAGAGAAAGTTACTTATCTTCCCTACTTCACTAAGTTGGTTGGTACTTTGGACTATTTGTAATCTTCCTAGACAGCTGTCCAATTCAGCGACTTCCAAAACACCCCAAAAATGTAATTACTCTACATGAAGAACATCTGTATTTGTTTTAGTAAGGCCTCTATTCCAATAAAACCCTACAAGAATTTGTGCTATCACAATAGAACCTCATACAGTTGAGATATAAGCATGAAATATATACCAATGTAATAAATATGCCGTATCTGTAATGCAGACCTCCTTCCCATGAACATCCATCACTTGAATAGAGATGGCAGCTATAGTCTGAAAACTTATAGTTTATGATGAATACATAAAAAAAAATCACACTCAAGAAAATATTCACATGATTGTGATGATTGCCATTTTAGTTCCACAAAACACTCCAGATACCAGTACACACCATATTAAAATATCAAAACACTCATCGCTTCCATTCCACCCCACTTTTCCCAGTTTCTTCCCCTTTCTTTCATAACTTTCATATCTGGCACCGATAATGCCCTTAACTCATTCACAAATAGTACACATAACCTTTAGGTCTTCTTCCCTTCCCCCCCCCCCCCCCCCCCCNCGCTAAAAATGTATCCTTTGTTACTTGTACATCCATAAACATGCTGTATTTACAAAGAGGTAAACAAACCTGAAATGCTTATACACCAAATAAACACATCAATACAATCTAAGTGTCTACATGCTGACTAGATCTACAAACAACAGAGTTCCTAATATGCACCTCCCAAGACATATAAAAAATAAGCTACACTGTAACATGTCCTCCCTAAGATATCAAATTTTCAGTCAAAGGAATTTCCTACTAGACCTGTATCACTACTGTTTCCAACTCATATTATTGAAGGCATGACTTATAATCTACGAAAACACTTTCTGTACTCAATTTTTGCTTACTTCAGTCCCAAAAGTTATGTGATTGTTTCTGTTTCACTTATGACAAAACCATTTTATCATACACTTCTGCAAGCAACAGTGATAATGCAAACTAAGTCTACTTAATTCCTCTGGAATGACCAAAAAAAAAAAAAAACAATTTCCTGTCCATGACTGTTGAATTAAGGCAAGGAATGATTGTATTCAAATCTCCAATGCTTCAGCTAAATTGTGAGGTGAGTATTTTCTACAGGGCAAAACATATTCAATCTCATTTTGTACCAATAATTCATAAATAATATAAATATACATTAATATATTTACATTCATTTGTTAGAAATTCATCCTCAAAAACACATAGAACTTGATATAAGTATTCCAAGGACTGTTTAGTATAACTGCAGAGCATGTTCCCAAATTCTCTTTTACCGAAAGTAAAGCTAGCATGATAATGAAATAATTTTAATAATATTTTAAACAACTGCCACTCCCCATTTAGTTGATCCAGATTTGGTAATTGTATTCAAGTCTAGAATGTATGCCAACTCAGAACAATTGAATCCCCACCATCCTGCTTTCTGCTCTAAGATAGACTGAATGATTGCTTCATGGCCTAATAGGTCCACATTATTTTTACATGAAATTTAAACTGCATATATTTTCCTTTTACCTGATAATTTCTGAAAAAAAACAAACCTGCAGGAATGTCAGAATTTTAACCCTGCGTGCGCCGCCATTATTTGTGCTGCGTGATGTCAAAATGGTAAGATATGCTTGTCCTCGATTTGCACCAATCTTGTGCTAGATGTTTTTGCTATATGACATCACAGAGTGTAACAGCAGAGTACCAGCAGCATATAGAGGGTCAATATTCTCAAATTCCAGCAATGTTTTCTTAGAAATGATCAGTAGAAGGAAAATGAATGCAGTTTAAAATTTTTGAAAATATAATGTGGATTTGGAAGGCTGTGACAGAAAAATCTACCCTTTAAGTTTTGGGACAGATGCTCCTGAGTTATTCCAAGTTCAAGCACTTCATGAAGTTCTTGTACCAACAACACTGAAATCCAAAAACTGGACAGGAAAAAATAAAAGATTTTGGCAATTCTTTTGCAACATAAAGCTCAGAAATGTGAACATGTTCAATGTCTTTGGCATTAACAGTGTTAAATTATTAAATTATGAAGAGAATTCCTATCTTTAACAAGAACGAGTACCTTGAAGACAGAAGCAAAATAACAAAGAGATTTGTGCGATTATATCTGAAATAAAGACAACAATACAATAAATAAAGCTATGCCAGGGGACTTCATTTTACAGATGGAATAGAGTTCCTATCATCAAACAACGAAACAGGCTTTGAAACAGCGGGAGATACTATTATGCTGTAATATATGGCAAGAGTGTTTTAAAGTCTTCACAAGCAATTATCTATCACAAGTGCAAATATTATGTCCTTACAACAGATTTAATCTGGTAGATGAGGAAACAGTGAAATCCAGCTGTTTGTCTGTTCTGTTCATTATATAAACTTTTGCAGTTCTTTACCATCTGAGTTTCAGTTCTTTACCATCTGAGTTTATACAAGCTCTCAGGAAGTTGTTGCTCTGAAAGCTGTTTCTGTGGCATTCAAGTTGCAACAAAATTTAACTATCCTGAAATAACTTTTACTGTAAGAGCATGCTTCTTTCAGTGTAGGCAATGAAGCAATTCCACTCTCGAGATATATTCACTACAATCTCCAAATATGAAAGGCATCAAGTGAGTAGATGGCTCGCTCACACTGTCCAATCCCTGGCCGCAGATTTACTGCGTTATTTGCTGACTATTTGCTAATGCAACTGGCACATCAAACATGAACCCCAAGAGGGCTTTAGAAAAGCATGAATTTCTTTCAATATCTGAGGTGGACATGGTAAAAAACAAAGATGGTTTCCCAAGAAATGAAGGAAAGATGGTACAACTCTAAATGGCAGTGAGCTGATCTGGTGAAATGAGGTATCAAATAATAAAGACATACAATTTAAATGATACTGGTAAGTTCGTAATGGGAATTAAAGCTATTGGCATGGGACAATATAAATAAGTCTAAAGGTCAGTACTGATAAAATGGCTGTAAGAAAAAAAGGTTAGGCAATTAAAGCTAAAGCTCATTTACCTCATTATAAATTGAAATTGTAAGACTTGTAAATACAAGCTGAAGATCCCCATATTTTATTTTTTTTTTACGATGTTCAATGAATTTTATAATTAAATAAATCCAGGAAAACATAAATCTGATCTTCCTCAGTAGCATAATTATGGCAACAATTCATTGTGACAGTATTATGCAGTAATTGAAATACATATAAGATAACCTTCACATCCTACTTTCTATTGAACAGCAAACATGCTGTAGAGATCTTACTCTATTCACATCAACAAATGAATGAGCAGTAGGCTACACAGAAATTCTACAGTAAAGAAATGCGGTAAAAGTAAATGTTGGTCTAGACCACTGTATTATGCAGGAGAAGATTACTTCAGATCTAATGAAATTGTTCTTTCACAAAGTTATAAATGTAGTGGAGTATTGGAATAAAGTAATCATGTCAGAATACAACCAAATGACTAAATTTTGTTTAAAGCTTTTCAAACTGTTTACACAAGCAGGGACACTTAAACATGAAAAAACATATTTAAAATCAAATATCACAATTACAATGTTTAAGGCCTTGAGGGCTGCAAAAAGCGTTCAAAGCCAGTTTATCATACCACACACATTTCACATCCTTATCATATACTTCTCAAACTTTTTCAGTGCGTTGCAATATCACAATATCTACTCCAATTTGTAAGTACTTTTCTATAATGATGAATATGAAACATGGAAACAAAAGAAATTCCTTCTTTAACTACCAAAAAAAAAAACCAAAATAAAATTACTGATTGTATGAGCAAAGCCTTTATACGCATTCTTAATAATTTGTATGATACCATAAACAATCTCAAATTCTGCAATCTTCATACTCTTGTCACACTTTTCACACCAGCACAAACACACCTCTTTCACACCACAACACAGATGTGTCATGATCCTAAGCAGACCCTCTGCACCAGCAAATATACCAATAATATCAAAACACCAAAGGAGTGGGGTGCTAAAGTTGCTACCCTTGTAGATGAATTTCCATCATCTGAGTCTGAATCCCCACCATTCAGAGTGTCAGAAATATAAGTGGAGTCCATGACAGTAAGGGTCACTCTGGAACGTTCCATTGATGCTAAAATCAGGGGTGACAACGTCAGGTACGAAACAATGTTGGGACTACCCATCTTGATCAAATTGTAGATTCTTTCAGCTTCACTTTGGCAAGCTTCAACCTGTGCAAAAATAATTTGGAAAGAGTAAATTATGTGTATACATCCATACAAAACAAACCTGGAGTTTCATGATGACTGACCTTGAAACTGCAGCTGAACATGCAGTTCTTGAGTATGCATAATTAAAAAACCACTGATAGATCACAAAATAATTTATGGACTCAATAAACTGTAGAAAAGTGTGGTCAGCTGTATGAATTGATGTGCTGTAGTTAAATGTTTTCATGATTATTCACATAAATTTTTCTCATGGGGCTTACTACTGCTGAAATCTTAAATAACCTAGGTACTTATTTATGCAACAGTTTCCAGGAACATGATGGTGTGCATAGATGGTTTCAACATTACTTAGAACCCCATTTGGTATTAACTTTCTTCTCTACTATTGGATAATTAATATATTTGCACAACGCATGTACTAACCTGTAGTGCTGATGGCCTTTGAACTACTGGGCTGATGATAATGATAAGTTCCCCATTAACACTGACATAGCCAAACACATCACATTCAAGCACAGAGATGTGGTCTGATAGACTGTTCATGACATCCATAGCAGAGATGATCTTGGACTTTGTGTGACCAGCAGCTGCAGTCATCAGCCGAGAATCCCACATTAGTTTCAGCTGGGCAGCTGAAAGGATACAAAAGTAAGTTTATCACTCCTGTGATAAAACCACATAAAAATTACAGTAAACCTACATAAATAAAATAGAAAGACGACCACAAAAAAAAGAGAGAGACCAAGTGGTTCACAATTTCACAAGAATGACAGCAGCTCTAACTTCTGATCCCACACGACATCCATTAAATTAAAGAGCATTTTGCCAAAACTCAGTAATTGCACTTTCATTGAAAAATGAGTTGATGTTTATTCAACATGCATTTCTGTATTAATTTCATTCAAAATTTTTTGGAGCTCAAAATCTGCTCTCCTTCAAATTTTACATCATTCAACAGTAAATGAAAATATATGTGTGAAGAGCAATTACCTTAATGTTATTTCCCTTTATTTCAAAAATATTCAGAGAAGACCACATACCAAGTTTTGATAAAAACACTCTTCAATTTCTCTCCCTACTGAGACAGAAAGGGCAGTGGCAAATGTTGACTCCACAAACACCAAACATTTGGGACAGAGAAGGAAATTAATCTTGAAAATATGTTTCACTGTGCTCAAGTGCAGTTAGAGGACTTGATCTGTCCAGTTTACTGAAGATCTTTGATATTTGATGGGTCATCACTTATGACTAGCGCTGTGTTAATCTTTTTTAAATTCCTAATCTAAACACTTAGACATGTCAGGGCATATTTTATCTGAAACAAACAACCAAACCACACCTCCACATATTTACATGGCTCCTCATTTAGTAATGATTGTGTTAAAATGCATCATTATTGGTAAATGTAACAGTGAAGAAGAACAAATACCAAACAATTTTTCTTGTCATCAGCACTTATTAAAACCTGCCAAATTTGAGGAATTCAGTCCCACCAACTCCACTGCAATTATCACAATGGCTAGTGGCATCATGCACACAGATGCCAATATAAAAAAAGGAACAAGCCATGTGAATATGGGAAAATTCATTTTATGTTATAAAGCTGAAGGCAGGACATACACAACTGTTGACCAAACAGGGTCAGTCATTGTGACTTTGTGACTCACACAGCAAATCTAAATAATATCAGTGGAGAAATAAACTCACACAGCTCTGCACAGAATCACAGAAGTATTTACTCTTAATAAATATTTCGCAACTTGGAAACATATTTGTCATATTTCCGGACAAACTACCACAGCTACAGACTTCAAATTTGGCATGAGGATACAAAATGATACAATGGTCATCATGACAGCCTTCAATTTTTGCCATTTGGAATCCCTGAATTAAGAAAAAAATATTTTACAAAAATTTTCAATCCTTCTATGGCTATTCGTATTTCTGGTTCGGAAATAAAACAAAATTTTGCCAGCAGATGACATCATTATAATTTGCATACGCGGAGGTATTCATCAGCGGGAATGTTATCGCGGTCGTTCATGCTTCAGGAGAGAGGGTTAGGAAGCTGGGAAAAGGTGGAAATAAAAGCTGTGGTATTTCCCAACCCAGCAGTGGCAGGACATCTCAGTAGTTCTTCATGAAAAGATCTGCCTCTGTTCAGTAGACAGACCAGTCTGTCCTTACAACATAACAATCGAAAACACCCATTTTAACATGGACACATATAAGATCATCCACCACCCTTCAAGTCATGGGGCGCTGGAGTGATCTGTCTTGTGAGCCATGTTAATCTGTGCTTGTAAGTGTTCTCCCTATCAGGAGCACAAAAGCAATGCAGTTTGACTGTCTCCTAGATTATGATGAACATTGTCAGTGAGTTCATACCACAAATAGGACAGCATCCTCCTGGAGGCACAATTCCCTCACAGTCGCTGGGATAAATGGGTGGACACTGAACTTGATTACATGATGGAGTGTTCACATGAGCTCCAGCTGCAAAAGGAGGACAATAAAATGTTTGTAAACTATAATTATTTCAGATGGGATTTCATATCTTTGATACCTATTCTACAAACTGTTACCTCTTCCTGCCAGGTTTCCCTGTGACTTCCACCTCTTGTTATTTCACATTAAAGGATGATAGGATAAAGAATTTATCACATCTTACTGAATATTGGGATGAAGTTACTGTCATGTTTTTAAAAGACATGATTATAATGCATAATACAACATTGCACTTAAACTTTAATGTCCACAGAATTAGATATTCAAATTTTTAAACCACAAGGCTCCTCTTCAAAGATAGCCACCAAATAAATGTTACATCCTACCTTCAACACCCAAGAAGTGAACATGCATCACAAAGTAAGAAACAATGAAAAGGTTAAAACCTGACAACACAACAGGACTCGCATTAACTACAGACAAGACGGCAGGTTCACAAAATAACACATCTCAAAAAGTGATTAAACTAAAAACTTCTCACCAAGCACAATTACACAAAATGTGTCTTATATCCCTGCAAAACTGTCAATTCTCAGTGCTAAAATATCAGGTTGTATACTTTCCTTGAAGTAATGTATTTTGCTACCTTACACATAAACATCGACGAACAGTACATCCTGTACTGGCAGAGCAGCCTTCCAACTAATGTTTTCATCTAAGTCTAAAACATGTTTTGAACTTTAACTCTTTTTTTACCATACCTGTGAGGTTCCCAAAGGCTCTACACTTGCTATAGTAGTCCACTGTGACCCTGGCAGCCCAGGCAGCACATTCACTGCTGTATGTCTCTCCATCATGGCCACATACCACACCCACATTGGAGCAAGAATGCTGTGGATAAAGCACATATCAGACATGTTATATAAAGCAAATTTTTTTACATTAAAGGCAAAATATGTAAGTTAAAAGATATTGTTGGTACCCATCTCCCTCCTTTCTCCATTTTTGGTTATCACTCATGGCAAATGTAAAGCCTAAAAATCAATGAGTAGGCAACAATGAAGCCATGCTACATAATTTAGGAACAGCCAAACATACAAACTTTTATCCCACCTCACCTGCCTATATCATTGAACAGTAGTTGATTTAACACAGATGAAGAAGGAAAAACGATGGCAAATCTTACCTGGCAATGACCCCTGTAACCTAGTGTCTCCCTGTGTGCATACAACAAACAGACGTTGCTGAATTCCACCCCTGCACTGCTACATGCTGGGTCATGATGGTGAGGATTGCAGCCATCAATCTCATTCACTGAAACACAAGCAACAGAAACTGTGTAGAATCCACAACATGACCTTTACAGCTTTGGAATTGGCAGTATTCACCTTCAAGTGCACAAAACAAATACAAACAACCTGAAGGTTACGTTTCGCATTAACACATCTGCTTCAAACGTTGCAGCCATATTACCACATCTAATACATATGCTACAGCAGTTCATCACTCTGTGAATACTGTATTAAAGCTATTGTGTGTTTAAGTACGCTTTAACAGCTGTCTTTATTTAATCACAATTTGCAGAGCATGGGAGAAGTTGTGGATATTAAAATGCCCTGCAGTTTTCCAGTAACTTGTATACACAAAATGCAGCAATCTGTTCTTCAAGTTGGAAGTTAGAAAAGAAGGGGAAGTTATACCTGTGCGGATTTCAGCTAAGCAGAACTGAAGCCTATACAGAAAATACATGGAAAGGTTTAACCACTCAACAGAATGCAAAAAATGAAATTTAATGATGTACTTACCACATTCAAACTGGTGGCAGTGATCTGTTGGCATCTCATTCAGGCATATCTGGGGTCGTGGCACACATCTTTGACCTGAAGGGCATGGTTTGTTGGCGCAGACATCTACATCACTGCATGCCTTGTTGGACACGTTGGACATTCCAGCACACTTAGCCATGCAAGAATTGGGGTATGTCTTTCCATTTGCACCACATACAGGATTGTATTCTGTTGGACAATTGCCTGGCATGCCTGCAAAAATGAATAAGATGCAAAACTGTCATCTTCAGCATCTTGCCACATTGTTAAAAATGGAAAACTGTGCTACAAGAAATGAATGAAGCACAGCTTCAATATTATATGTACAGAAATATGCAAATACATTGCCAAGATTGTCAATCTCGATAAAAAAAGAGATCATGCATAAAGTCACTATCTACTTTTCAGGGCAATCATGTGAGACCATAGAGAGTTTGTCCATACAAAATTCATTTGGTGCATCAGTGCATGTCCATTGTCTGTCTAAACTGTTAAGCTAAGCTGCATTGGGCCTGACATCAATACAAACTCGGTATCCCACAACTGAGGAAAGGGGATGTAAGTTAGGGAACTTATGCCTCCCTGATGCTCTCCCTTTACAGGGTCATACAGCAATATCGCTTGAACAAAAACATTTTTAAAAAACCCAAACAAGGAACCTCTTTGCTACACCATTTTACACATGGCAATACAGGCCTATACTGCTGTTTTATGGGAAAAGACCATAGAATCATAAATGCAAAATTAAGTCCAAGTCACCTTTTGGCATCTTTACATAGAGCAAGCATAATGATCTCTGTCTTTCCATTTACAGTATTTTCTTGAAGCTTTTTTAGTTTCCATGATAGTCAGTGTTATGCACTACTGACTCAGTGATAAAGAAAGGCACACTGAGTTTTCTGTGTCTCCTGTAAAATTGTGATAAAGGCACACATGGTCTCTCACTGTAAAACAGTAGTTTTTCTGATGTGTCTTTCCCAAAATCAGTGGGACTGTGACCCGAGGATTCCTGGAAATTCACAGCAATTTTGCACAGCTGTAGATAATGTTGGTCACATACCAGTATATAGTGGAGAGTAATTGTCAGGCTGGCAGGATCTACGAGAACACATCAGTTTGCCAGCATGGCACACACAAAGGCTTCCATCCACATAAAACTGGTCACCATGTTCTGGAAAGGCATAACACATGGAACACTTATTATCTAACTCTACAAAGTATAGGTCCTTGCCTTGGAATAGAAATTGGACATGTAAAACAACCTTTTTTCACACTTCTACTAGATGCATCTTAAACAAAGCTGCGACTAAATCTTAATCACATACAAGGATCCCGGCTGCTGTTTACGCCAAGCATTCATTAAATACTTAATTTTACTTTTAAAAGCACAACAGCTGAAAGTAATTGATAGGCCTATGTTACTAATATTTTCATCATACAAAGAGATACAAGTACCTCTGCACTTAACAGCTGTGAAGGGTGAGGACTAGAGACAATCCCCTGGCAATGCTGCACTCTAAATCTACAATCTTCTCATACCCTTATCATTCACTTTATCCTCATTGTTACGAGACTTGCCCCTCTTTACCCCAGGGGAAGCAAACATGCCTTTCATTCAGTTATTACCTCTGATATTTTCATGTCCCAATACGCAAGCATCACGGCTCAGACAGGTCAACGACTTGCAGTTTTCAATAACACCGCGGCTGCTACAGTGACAAGCAACATGACAATCTTGCTCACTCTGAGCTTCAGAGTTCAGGTTGGCCAGTCTCACATCGGTTCCCTTGGGAACAAGGACCTTAGACACTTGGCCAAGTGGACAGGCTGGTCACAGAAAAACAGAACATTATCATCATTAATTATTTAGTAATAAAAATTACAGTGACAGAACGATTTTAGGAGACAGACTACCCCTCTGTTGTAAATTATTGTGCATTCCTGTGGTGCACACTGCCTTTTTCTATTTAAGTATATTTTGCATGAAACACTGTGCACCAAAGTGCAAATGGTGCACTTTTTCCAATTATGGGTGTTGATCTTTAAAAAGCTTTATCTCAAAATACAGTTGTCACTTCACCAACAAATTTAACATATGGACCTAAGACACATTAATGCGTCTGCTCAGTTCATGACATGTGTGGAATATGGATAATGGTCATATTTTTTCTCACTGGAGACAGATATAGATATAAAAAATGAATTAACCATTGTTGATCATGTGATCAAGCTTTGCAATATAATCAGATTGCAATCGGCTAATCTGTAACATATCACCTGAAATTCAGGATCTTATATACCCAATCTATTACAGCATCCTGAAATTCTATTTGAATACTTGTTTGAGACCAGTGGAATGAACCTCATTCAGAACACACAAACTGAACCATAAGCTACTGCTGAAAACAAATAAACATGAAAGGAATGCATCACATCTAATTTTATTGTCCGGTCATTTTCAGGCAAGAGCTGTCTTTGGCAAAAGAAAACAAAAATTGGAAAACCTCACAAGATCTGACCAACAAAGCATGCAAGATAAACCATATACTAACCTTTATGGCACAAATATGGCAAACAGTCACTCTCACTGGGGTGTTTGCATTTTCTTCTCCTGACCTGGCACATCTCATCTGCTGCACATGGGCTGGGATTACAGGGATGGTTCACCTCACCAATCTTGCTGGAGTAAGGACTCGCATCTGAGAGTGAAGGCAAAATGCAAAGAGATCAATCACTGAATGGCTTAAAGTTTACATAAAGGAACTTGCATATGATGAGCTGAAGGATCATTTGATTTTAAGCATTACGCTTTGCCCTTAGAAGTCCTACCCGCGGAATTCATTTGAAATGTCATATTGTTATGCTGGCAGAAGACCCTAGGAAACTGTTATGAATCACTGGGTGGGTGTCTCAACCACTCATATACAATAACGCAATAACAGGGGATAGGGGCTGGGAGGGGCACGCGCCGTGCCAACAGTGGCACATAGGTATGCTGCCATCATCATAAAAACAGAAATTGTGGATTTAAGTATTGGTTCCCATAATTTTTTTGAGAAATAATACTCCATATCAAAGACAGTGACTGATTGCATCAATTAATTTCACAGCACTGTTCCTATGCTCTGTCAATTAACTAAAACATACTGTACAAGCTATACAAATCTGGAATAATATTAACTGTCTTGAAAATTTAGAAAATTTTTACAGTTTAAGTGAAGGCAAACAGCATTACGCACGGACCATCAGTCCTCTGAAATACACCTGACCCGCAAGCTGTGGATAACAGCCTGTTTCAGATAGTACTTACAGAGATAGCTGTCCATTGAAACGCAAGCTCCAGGGACAGTCTTGGAAGGGAGGGCATTACACAGGGCCGGTACTGTCTTGTCTCCTGACAACTTGGTAGCATCTACACACTTGGTCAGAATGAATAGGCAGTCTTCTCTGTGAACAAACGACAAGATACATGAATGGTGAACCGTTCATCAAAGAACCAAACCATTTCATAACTGTATTAATATCAGAGGCTGCAGGTGAGTGACTCTACTGCTGTTAAGAAAAATAGAAACTCTCAGGGATGTAAATGGCACAGAATGATACTAGCTGACAATTGTCAAGACTGCTCAGGAGCTATCTCAGTTACTGTGGAATAAAACACTATTAATGCACCCTTATTCATTAATGCTAGAGGAAAGCTTAAGTCCCACAGCCATAACAACAGCAGAAAAATGCAAAGATTTACAACCCTGGACTATGATTCCACAAGCTTCATTGGCAACTACTAAATAGTTGATAAAAGTAACAATAACATTTTTCAGATGAACCCAAAAACCATATACTCATTCATCCTTTCCCTCTTCTTTCCTGCCTCTCCCCTTCCTTCATGTCCCATTCATTCTTTCCATCCTTGAGTAAACTAGCTCTTGGTTCACTTACTTGCACAGTGTTATAAGACTTTGCTGTGAGCTGCATGGCTTGATCTCCAAGGCACAAGCTATAGCTTTCCACATGGCAGGTTTACACTGGCTTATGTCTGATTAACAGAAAAAAAAAGCATTATGTGTTAAAGGTATCAGTGTTTCAGAAACAATCCAACACTAAACATAAATCAGTAAATAAAGAAAACTAACAGCATTTCTTGTAGGTATCATATAATGACAAAGAAGTAAAGATATTATTTTTCAAATTATACAGGTGTTACTCCATCAACACCAGCTGGGTGATGTATCGTGTGTATTTTGGTTTACAGCCAGTCTGAAAGTTGCTGCTTTTTACCAGTAATCCAGCTGATGGCTTCTAGGCTGAATTTCTCAACAGAAATATTAAGAAATACCATTATCACTGACTGAATTTACTACCAGTGTAATGACTTACACAAGAGAAGTCAGTAATGCATCAACAAATTGAAGATTCCTAAACCAAAAGTACACAACAGAAGTAATGTTGTGACTCTTACCTTTGACAGGAATGGTCATCTGTGGTAAGTGGATGACCCCATCCTTCCAGGAGTCGTAGACCCTGTGAGCAGCATCATCAGCCTCGATAGTGCAACTTCGAAACAGTTCAGTGGGGCGATGGTTAAAGTTGCTGCAGAATGATAGCCCGGAGCAACCCAACTTGCATGGCTGGTCAACTGTAATATGAGAGCATACAGGATACTGAAGTTATTGTTTTGTAAAGAACATCTCACAGGAATTAATTGTAAAGGTAAAAATTTCTTGTAAAAGATGCAGTGAAATGTATAACTTTGTAAGGAATTGTAAAACATATTCCCTTCAGGGTAAATAAAGGTGGATTTAGCTTTATCTGTTATCCCTTTGAAATTAACCTCATAACCTACAGTAATCCTGAGAAAGGTATCTCCAGGCTGACTAAATTACTGCATTTGGTCATATTATGCTTCCTACATTGCCCTTTCTCTCTCTCTCTCTTTACATGTACATGCATGGCACAACTGCATCTGCCAAACTCACCATCAGTAAGACAGTTGTGCATGCTTGACTCCACTGTTGACACTGGCTGTATATAGGAACAACTGCTCTCAAACTCAGAATGGTATGACCAGCCTTTCTTGTAAGTCTGAGGAAGAAAACATCAAGAGAAAGAATGTGATTAGGATTAGTACAGTCTAGTCAGTAATCTGCAACATTTGGTACTGTCTCTCATCACACTATGACAATGTAATATATGATACTGATGCTGTAATTTCTCTAATGATTGTGTGGATTCTGCTCTGCCTAATGCACTGGGCCCTTGGATACCTCTTTCTGGTAAACAACAGCCCAATCCCACTCTCATTTACACTAAAACTCCTAGATTATCACAAATTCCAACCCTATGCCAAGGAAGTAAATTCTTGGAGCCAGCCCGTTTCCTTTTTTATGTTGCTCAGCAACATAGAAGAAGATCATTCAGTAATACAAACCAACAGTTACATGCACATCCATTTAAATTCTTTTCAATTTAAGGTCAAGAAAGTAAACATCAGAAAGAAAGTCACGAATATAATGCTTGCCTCATGTTTCTATTTCATTTCTCTACATGACAACTTGCAATATATGATGGGCTCTCAGATACAAAATATAAACTTGCCAAGAAAATGCAGAGCATATGACATGTGCTAAATTCAGCAGCAACATTCAACATCTTTCATAATTTTATGTTTGCCTTAGCCTATAGGAAATAAAAAAACAAAAGCTTAAGGACTATCATAGCAATGGGCTGGTAATATCAGTACCAACCTGGGTACACAGATCCCTGCATCTACTTGAGGAAGCTTTTGCACAGCACTGTAACTTTGCATTGTCGATGCGAGACATGGGTGTGGTCTCATTCTTCTTGGCGCTTGGGTTGTTTAGAAAACACTGCCACAGAGGATCCTGTGAAAGAAATTTCAGCTCATTTCCAATCTCCACTAAAGTCATTTCCTACCCAGCCACTATGTTCTTTTAAATGTAGTCAACACCAAGATACAGAGTAATTATGGTGAATGTCATTAAAGCAGATTTCTTAGAAATGTAATGAATATCATCAGATAACAGATTGCAAAACAAATATGATATACTGAGCCTCTGTGTATCAAATTACTCCTCTGAAGATGGAAAACAAGTTCAAGCACAAAAACAGAAGTTCCTGACCAATCTGTGGAACATCAGTTCAATAACCATACAGCATTAGAATATCAGGTCATTAACCATTAACACCCATTTCTGAATTCATTGTGTATTTTTCTTTTAAAACAATATGCACTAATTTAATCCCACAATTTCTACATCTAGTTTCTCACAAATCAAACACTGATCAAGGGAGTTGAAAGCTTACAGACATTTGGAAACTAATTTCTTTTAATTTGGATTGAAAAGGAACACTGACATAGCACAACAATAAATTTCTTGAGATCCTATCATCTATATTGTACCAGTGTGATGAGTGTTCCATGATAAACCTTTTTAAATCAAGAATGTGCGCAGCATGTGGGCATGTCAAAGATTTCCTTCATATAGATTAAAGGGGCGTTCAGAGAAGATGAGCAGGTATCACATTTCAACACTGATGTTTCTTTCATTAATGAATTTCCTACAATGAAGGTCCTAAATCAAACATTGCTCCTGCTTTAATGGGACACAGCCCCTGGATATCCAGCATAAATAACTTAAGGGTGATCCAACTAAACATGACTGCAGAATCAGGGTCATAATGCCCCAGCTAAATGGAATCAGGTAAACATTTTGAGCAAGAAAAGGTCAAGCCAGTGATTGGGGTATGTGACTAATGCTTTTGTTAACTTACTTTTTCTTCATGCACATCCAACTGCATGCATTATTTGTTGTTGTGACTTGCTTTGCTATATTATTGTGTGGATTACATTTGCATCATTCTTTCTGTATACTATTCTGACACAAACCAAGTTTGCATAAGTTTTTTTTATTAAACAGTTTGTTTATTAATTTTGTTTTAATCACCTCTGCATAATTGGACATACATGGGTCAGAGGCCCATCCTATGTCTGTCCTTACAATAATAATTGAAAAACTCATACTTTGATGTCGACATATTATTATGTACTTGAGGTTTTACCAACTTTCCAATCAGGGTACTGGGACTGATCTGGATAAAAATTTTATTCTTATATTAAATCGTCTTATGCTGAGTTTGACATACCGTGGGCTGAGGTTTTGAACATGCATGAATGAGTTCATCAATCCTGTCTTCTTCTGACATAACTGTCCGTAAAACACTGCGACATGTACTTCGGCAGTGAGAGGTCTGGGCTTTATCACAGCATGGGAGATCTGAAATCCAGAAAATAAGAGAATCTCAACATACCTTTATTTAAGAACAAGCATGTGTGTACTTTTCACAGCAATAAATAATTGGGTAATAATGATGTCTAAAGAATTATGAACTTCTAATTCAAATTTTGAGTTTGTGAGGCCAAATTTCATATAGGAAGCCACATTCATGAAAAACCTGAAGAAAATAAGCACCTCATGGATTAAAACAGTGATGCTGGTGAGAGATCATAGCTCATGGAGAAGGTTGCTAGCCCAACATGTCAGTGAGATGTGGGAAGAGCTAAGCTCTAAGGTTAGGAGGCATTACAGATCATGAGTAAAATGACTTAAGACCCAAGCATTGCTGGGTCTTGAGGTTCGATGATTAAATTTTGTCATCATGTATCATAAGTATTATGAGCAAAGGCAGTCTAATTATTACACTTAAGTATCATTTCAAAATTATCACACCCTCCAGATTCTATGTATGAAAACATCAAGTCAAAAGAAATACAAATTATAGTATAAATATTATTTAATGCATGATGCCTTTCTTAAGCCACAAAATTAGGGGGTAAACTTCACGATAAAGCCTGTGGCCAATGCGAACAGGGATAGTAACTGAAGTGAATTCAGGATAAAGTCTAACTAACCTTCCCCTAACTTTCAGTACTAACAATACCTAATATTCTCAGAAAAAGCAGTTTTTGCTTAGATAGGTAGAAAGAAATTAAAAATTGATTTGCTGATGACACAAACACTTGTAAAAATCTACAGAACCAGCCAGCTAAGAAAACTGAAGAAATATTTTCGTTACAGCTAAAAGCTTGTTAACACTGGCTCTTTATAACATGTAATTATTGATGGCAAAACAAAACAGTCTGTGTCTTGTTTGTGAAGGTCTAGTCATATCACCCTTATAAAATAGAAAGTTTAATCTACTCTGTACAAGGTAAACAGTCACAGGCCATTTGGAGACAAAGTTGTCTTTGTTGTTTTTTCACAAAAATGCTCTTCATATTTAAAGTTTTACTAAAAGACAATAAATTCATGGGGTGTGCAGCACTGCAAGGTCACTGAAGGCAAAGTGCCATACAAATGCTCTTCAACAATTATCAAAAAGAATAAACTCATGCTAAATGCCTTGATAAACAACAGTGCTTTCTCCATTTCATGGCTTCCCTATTTTAATGTATTGCTGCACATTGCAATTATAGCTATTCAGAATGACAATGGCTATTGAGCTCATTCACGAGGGATCATTCACAATGCCCTGCAAGCATCCATTATTCATGACGGCTGTGGTATAATATGGCAGGACAAAAAAACTCCATATGTGCATGCTGCCTCAAGAGGATACAATACAAGAATAAATCATTTAATTATAATCTTGTTCTCATGTTGCAAACTCATTAGTCTCTTTGAAGAGGAACAAGCACATTAAAACTAATAAACAAACAGGCATGTGGCAAAAAGATTTTCATGCCACAGCATAAAATTTATGTACATATATCTTGAAAACTGAAGCTAGCAATGCTGTGGTCCCTAGCAAACAAATTAAAGAGGCTGTCACTTGGGACTGATTTAGACATTTAGAGTTCTCTTTCATAAAGATTCGTTAAATGTGATTTCAATTCTTTTTTTTTTTTGTCATTGATTAAGGCTACCTTTCTCTCCAACTACAATATATTATTTAACCACATTGAACCATGTCTTATTTGCCAAAGGAGTGGTTGTAGACAATCAATCATGTGAATATGATTAAAAAAAGACAACTACAAAGACTTACAGCTCTGAGAGTTTCCATTTTGAGGCTGCCATTGTCTGTGTACGCACTGCTCAACACGTCTGTCTTGCCGATGGCAATGTTCTGCTAAAACATTACGCGTGTCGCGTGTATTGCCAACACCAGTAAGATAAATGCCTCTGCATATTATTCCACATGATGTCGATGTCGTCGCTTTGCTGCAGCAGTGGTTGCCATCTGGAATTATAAAACGTGGACATGACAATAACTGGTTTTTTTCCTTACCCCCTACAGAGCTGGTAAATATCATTGATGCAAAACCTCATTTTCTCTAATTATACTATTCTCTGGAGAGACTACTCCCTTCTAACATTTCATCTGAAACAGTATGTGAAGTAAAACAATTCTTGTTACCTAAGTATTCAAAGTTAACACAAACCTCAAAAGTAACTCCTCCAACCCTCCCCAGTCTAAGCTTTTCTGTCTCCCTGCTCAATACCCTCTTTTATATTTCAATTTGGAGGGAGTATAATAGCTGGACAGCCAGGATACACCTTATGGAGTACTCTGGCTGGATTGTGCTTTTATCCAAGAGAAGCATTTATTCGAGTTATCTTCCCTATTCAATTGCCAGATCTTTCAGGTTCTTGGCACATATTAGAAGAGCAAATCACTCATATTGTACAACCCAATTAATCCACTTCTATATCAAATCCTCCTTCTCTTGGGCCTGCTAGCCTATGTCAAGGTGTAAATAACTGCAAAAAAAAACACCTGTGATCTAGAAAAAGCATCCAATTTGAAATTTTCAGGCACAAATTGAGCCCCATAAAAGTATGAAAATTGAGTGTGGTGAGCGTAGGATTTGTAGGTAGTCAAAACTGACCTTACAGAAAATTGGGGATAAGATGAGAAGGACAGGTGACCTTTTTCAAAATAAAATTAGCAAAACATTTGGGCCTTTACACCCCCCTCCCCCTTTTTTTTTCCATTAAAACATGTGGCAGGAATGGTACTTTAACCTCCCTGGGCCAAAAGTGGAGAAATAACTGCAGGCTTTCAGCAATTCTGCAATTCATTTATAAGGAGAATATAGGAAACAACAATAGGTGCCAAAGACCTTAACTCTAAGTAGTAATATTCACTCATACTGGCAACCCACAATATATTCCTTTAACAATGCATTCTCAGATATCAAAGAGGAAAGTTTTCATGAAGAAAAGCCATGAAAAATGTATTATTTCCTCATAGTCTTTACTTTTCATCCACATTGCTTCATTCTGACTCACCTTCTTGACTCTGTATGCATGAAAAGAGGGAGGGCTCACTGTGGGATCTGCAATATTTCAACATTTCCTCTTTGGTTGCAGCCTGCAGAAATACAAACAAATACAACAACATTAAGATTATTGATTTGATATAATTAATAAAACTGTCTGCCAAGTGACTGCAGTTTTTTTCTGCCTTCACTACAGTATAATATAAGATCAAGGATAACTATTGTCTTCGCATTACATGGTATATTAGTACTTAACAGGCTAGTGAAATAGGTGTAATACAAGGTTGAAACGGAGCACTAAGTAATAGAAGTCAAATAGGATAAAAGGGGAAGTGCTCAAGAAGACAAATGCAGAGAGAAAATGAATGAAGGAAAGAAAGTGATGTGGTGGGAATCGAACCCGCGACCTCTGCGTCGGCACCCATCGCCTCGCCGTCAGTTTGGAATCAGGTAGACGTCTATACACGACCACGCTGCCACATAGTGAAATATGTAGAAATCATTATATTATGAAGCTTGAATATCTTACGAGAAAAGTGCATTTTGTAACATCTACGCCTTGGATAGATCATTATTTCAATGAGTAATACTGGTTAGTTTGAATCCACAATGCTTATGGCCTAAGAAAATTCTGCTTACCAGGACAAGCAAAGGCCCTTGCTAGCTTACGGCCAAGATTTTCTTTATCATCTCACATACTGGGATGGACTGGTTGTCTTTAATGTTAGAGCGGAGCCGCCCATTAAAGTCAGAGCCAATTTACTGAATTCATCTCAAAAACCGAGTCATAAACTCCCAACTCCATTAACTTTAATAACAGTGCTAATCTTTACTACCCTGGTCTGAGATTGGGAACATTTCCTCTCTTCTTTTCTCTCCTTCTCCTTTCTTTCTCCATATCTTCTTCCGCATATTCTGATACTGTCTGCCTCCCCTCTATTCTCCTCTCATAAATTCTCATCCATCTGTTCTCTCTTTTCCTGCCTCTGGAACTCACTCACTTCCGTTCACCCAAAATTATCCCAATTAAGACTAATTAAGATGACGGTAATTTACTCCAACCTGATCAAGTCAGAAAGGTATCTGTGATAAAAGACCAACAGGAACATGGACGCATATGACTTTATGTAGTGGTCCTATTGTAACTTTTGGACAGATACTAATATAGGATTGACGCCTAGAGTCCCTAGCAATGTACAAAGTTCACTGGTGGAATGATGGGCGCGGCTGAGAGGTCAGTTCCCATCAAGATGGAGGGAGGGAGGGGAGAAGAGATGGATGGATGGATGGATGGATGGATGGATGGATGGATGGATGGATGGATGGAATGGATGGATGGATGGATGGATGGATGGATGGATGGATGGGTGGATGAAGAAATGGAAGGCAAGGAGGTAGGATACAATGAAGACTTTCATTTCTTAGGTGCTCTAAACAGAGTTGCGTGGGGGTAAGTGAAAGCCAGCACTGAACACATGTGTTTGCAGAAAAGGGAGAAATAAAAAGAAGGGAGAAAGCGGGAGTGAGCGAGCAAGCAAGTGAAAGAGAGATCGCTAGAGCGACAGAGAAAGAAAGAGAGAGCGAGAGCGACAGAGAGAGAAAGAAAGAGAGAGAGCGAGAGCGAAGATAAAGATGAGCTAATGAAGCGTGAGTCAAGTTCGGTCCCAATGGGACGATCAATACGCCATAACATGCGTTTTATGATTATGAAATACAATGTCCCCGGGGCCATAATATACGCAATTTATTCGCTTCTTCATTTTTATTAGGAATTTATGATGCCAGCCCGTGGATTTCATGCTGAGTGAATCAATTCTGATGGACTGCAAAGTGGAAGAAGGGCACAAGGGCATAGTAATCAATGGTGTTTCAGCCCTTCGCAAGAAATAGCGAGAACACCAAGCAAGCCAGACAACATTTTAGTCTAGCCACTTTGGCATGCATTTCCCTCTCAGGAATTTGTTCAGCACTCTGAGGTATTCAGAATAGTTCTTGGCACTGTCGTATCTACCCAAACTATAATAGAAATTTAGGGCCATTTATCCAGTCCGGCATCGTCACAAACCATACTCATAATTCGGAGAGCCATTGTTGACAAAGCAAAGTCCTTAGACAATTCACCCCCTACTCTCTTTTACGCGCGTACCCTTCTGAGCTATTCTTGGTATAGTTCAGGCAGATACGACAATTCCACGAATTGTCTGAATAGCTCAGAGTGATAAACAAATTCTAGCAGAACTCAGGGATCATCTGCCCAATCTGACAGAACAGACCACAGATCTATCTATTCTTCGATGTCACGATGGTACTCAACTGCTGATGACTAAATAAGGTCTTAAGATAACAAGTCATCCAGTATTTTAATCTAAGCGCGTGCCCATTTATGCAGTCCTTGGCGTTTAGACAGAACTTTGAAACCAACCAAATTCGACACCACCATACACTATACACACCTGATGAGCGGCAACTGGTGACGAAGGAAAGGTCTAAAAATAGTTCGTTTAGTGTTCTATTTTTGAGCGGGTGCTTTTCTGAGCAATCTCATATCTGCTTGGAGCAGACTTTTGTAGGATCGTCTCCCCAGTCCGACATCATCACAGACCATACATACAACTTCTTAGAAGGCACCGTGGTGAGTGGCTGCTCGTGACAAAGCAAGGGTCTCAATAATTCATCTGGTATTCTATTCTAATGGGTGCCGTTCTGAGCAATGTCTTGCACTACAGCAGATTAGGAGATCCCCCACCCATTCCAAGACCACCACAAACCTTGCGCACTAGGAAATCACCATTACGTGCAGCCCTTTCTGACAAAGCAAGGGTTTCAAAATAATTCATCTGATAGTCTATTCTAATCGGTGCCGTTCTGAGCAATCTCTGGCACTTGTCTACCTAAAGCAAAAACCTATCGGATCGCCTACCAAGTCCGACATCATCACAGACCACACTACTTGGAAATCACCTGAACGTGCGGCCGTTTGTGACAAAGCCAAGATTTTAACACAATTCATCCGGGTGCCCTTGGCCTTCTGAGAATGGCTGGCACTATCTACCCAGGTCAGATATTTAGAGCTATCTACCCAATCCGACATCACAGCCCTAGGTCTATCTAAATTTTGATGTCATCAAGATGTGCGGCCCTTGGTGACAAAGCAAGAGTCTCAAGACAACTGATCTGTTTATCTATGTTAAGCTGTGCCCTTCCCTTCTGAGCAATCTCGGACGCTTACTGTATCTACCTAGAGCAGATCTACAGGCTCGCCTGTGCAGTTCGACATCACACATACCATATATATGCAAGACCGTGCGTCCTTGAAAATCACTATAACATGGTGCCGTTTGTGACAAAGCAAGGCTCTTAAAACAATTCATCCAGTATTCTTCTCTAAGATGCCCTTCTGAGCAAACACTGGCACTTATCTACTCAAGGCAGATCGTTGGGACCATCTACTCAATCAAACATCACAGACCCTAAGGTTACCTAAACTTTGATGTGACCAAGAAGAGCGGCTCTTGGTTGACAAAGCAATGGTCTTCAGAATTTAAGAAAACATCACCCAGTATGTCAAGCGCGTGCCCTGGAGGCTAAAATTAACCCACATAAAGTCATCTGGCTTCGGAAACGGAGAGCGCTCGCATCAGTTCACATCAGGTCCCGCCATAGAGGAATTAGCCCGGTGAGGGTTAATCAGGCTTGAAATACTCGTTGACAGAGCCATACAGGAATGTCGTGACCGTTACCAGTTCACTGTAGGTGGTACCACTGCCGTTAGGTACGGACTACTCAACTGTGAACACAAGTTAAATCAACCTGCGCTAGACATCCTCCTTGTCAATGTAGTCTTTAGTACCTGTCTCATCATTTTTGTTGCTACTGTTGATGTTGTGTTCTTTTGACAGTTTTTTTTAAAATGATATTTGTGGCAAAAACCAAAATGCGATAGGCCAGTTGAACTCGGCCATGTTGTGTTCAGTTTTTATTCAACATCAGTTTTTCCTATATTTGCAAAGACCAAGCGGGCAGAGCCTCCGTGAGCAGTGCCTTTGTTACTTTAGAGCTTGCGCATTAAAGATGGGATATCTTATCATCGTAAGAATTACTGATGCATTAAAGTAGTTCCTATGATGGTAAGAGATCCCATCATTAATGGACGAGCTCTCAAATATAGCCAGCAAGAACGCTAGTTCAAGTAGCCTGCACTGGACATCTTCACTGTCAATGTCTTCTTCAGTATCACCATATAATTTGTTTATTTGTCTTGTTGTGGTTGTTCTGTGTATATTGAGCATTTTCCATGACAACGGTGCAAAAATCGTGTGACCGGCCGCCATATAATATGTTTAAGCACTGGTTGTAAATGCGACTATAATTTGTATTCACTTTACACCAAACGCAATCAGCCATTGTGAACGGTGTTTTGGATCTTCGTTTTTTTTGGTCAGGGGAAAAATGTGGAGGAGTGACACGTGTAGAACTGTTCATATGAAATGATAATTATCACAAGCATAATCTTTATTTTCTTTCAGCATTGTTTCACACTATTCATTATCAGCCATTGTCGATTTCATCAGTGGTTCATCGACGTGGGCAACCGCTCTAGGCAACGTCCAAGAACACCAAAGAACACAAGCGACGCTAATGGTGGTTTTAATCTTTCTCTAGCCTATCTATCGCACAATCTGATCAACGAGAAGTTTAAAAGTAAAAAAGCCTAGTCAGGTTCATGAAGGTTAAAGAGAACGTGCATAAAAATGGATAGTATGTTGCACGAGGGTATTTAGCGAAAGAAGATGACACGTATTGGAGAGACATTAAATCTCGATTGCCCTTAAGCGAAATGAGGAGCACTGCAGATTGCATGCCCGCTTCAAAGCCCTCTCCTAATTCTATTTCCTCAAAAACTTATTTACACTTTTTGAAGTATTGTTCCGAAAGAAACGACATCAATTATATGCCTCATGGGTGCTTAGATAAACCAAAACATTTGTACTGAATTTAAAAGATTAAAATGAAACCAATCAACACTTAGTCTACATAAAACATATCGTCATGCTCATTCCATATTGGACCAAGTCAATTTTTGAGATTTTGATGAATATAGCACTCTCAACCTGTTGCCCAGTGCAAAACAATGACACAGATGTAGTTTAGCTTGTAAAACTGGGATACAATGACGAGGCAAACGCTACATTTGTTTTAAAAGGAAACAGGAAAAAGTAATATAAACAACGCATCAAATCATCAAAAAATGACTTATGGGAATGAGGAATGGGTGTGACGATAATGAAAACGTTTTTGAGAAAAAGAAATGTCTCCACAATGTCATGATCTTTCCGTACACTATCATCATACACTCAAGAACGGCCATGCGAAAGAGTATCCGCTCTAGGGGATATTGGACAACATACCACTGAGGATGGCAAACTGCTGCGTAGTCTTACTCGAAATACCATGATTTGAATCCGTTCTTCTTACGCCAGAGCTGAGATTGACAATTTTTTCACCCGCTTCCCTACGGCTACGCAGGTCTCAAATCTCCATCATTTTCAGCCTTGGTCTCTGATCACTCAGATCACTGATCACAAACAAGGGACGCAGGCGACGCCACTACGCCAGACAAGTCACCAACATCTTCAACGATGGCAGCGTACCCTTAAGGTAGATTCCAATATTACGGTACTAATTATACACCATCACGGCCATCTCTGGACCCGGGCAAGACGTGAGGAGGAAAATCAATTTTCATTATCTTATAGGAAAATAAAAAGTCAGCCGGCACTCGGTAGGAGATGAGGATCAAAAGGACGCCATCGGGATGGTTTCCACCCTCAGAGTTCCGAAGTTATTGAATGACTGTCACATAAAATGACAAATCATGGATGAAATGACACACAGGTAATTTAAAGGACGATGCTAAAATAGCTACTTATTAACAGATGAAAGGAACTTGTCTTAGACCAGCATTAGCCGCGTTCTGGAACAGCGCTGGGAAGGATGTAGTCTAAGATAATATCAAGAAAGGCAAGGGGTTTTAATGGAACTTTTCGTCCCTTTTCATAGCACATTCTCGCCATCATCATTACTGATCTAAGGAGGTCCTGATGATGATGATGATGATGATGATGATGATAATGTTGATAATGGTGATGTCTGCCCGTCATTCTCTACGGAGACAAAGCAAGAGTCTTAAGAAAATTCATCTGGTATTCTTTTTTAAAGATCGCCTCAACACTGGCTGGCATGGCGTTTCGTGTATGTTTGGGTCTTCTCACCCTTACAGGTGCAATGCCTTCAGGACCATCAAAAGACTATATCAAAACGACAGATTTGGTTTTCGTAAATGTTACAATATGTTCACACAAGTATCCTTGACTAGCCACTCAACAAGACCATCGCCACCACCCAAACTTCCATTTCTCGATGCTGTAGCTAGAGCGGAGAGAGGTAAACACGAACCAAATTGATGCTCACACCCGGTAAAAGAAGAGAGAATGAAGCTAGAAATACCAAAGCGTCTGTCACTCCCCATTTCAGTGTTGGCATGGTGGTTTCCATCTTGTTCAACTGAAGCGACAGCTACATCCCCAAAACAATCCGATAAACAATTCTAATGAGTGCATGCATGTTGCTTAGATCTGGTATGTCAAGTTCTACATGGCAAAAAAATCATCATCATCATCAAAATATTTATCTTAAAATTAATTGCAAAACTAAGAACTTTCGAACAGACGTAAAAAATTGTTTTCACAGACAAATATTACAAAACAGATTTCATATTGCAAATATTCGAGCTTAAAAGGTCTTCCTCTGGCATGCTACTATTTATTTTGTCGTTGCTGGAGCAACAACAGTAGAAAAGTCGGGTAGAAAAGATAGTGCTTGAAAGACAAAAAGTGTATGTCTGTGTATTTCTACGTCTGTTAACGTAGTTGATTACAATGTTGTACTATTGAAAGAAAAGCAGCATTACTCTCTTTCTTCTACCCCCACCCCACCCCCCTCACTCCCCCCAAAAAATCTCCTCCAAATCCCCTCCTTCCCTTTTCCTGGAGACAGATATAATAAGCTTCTGTTTACCTAGATCTGGTTTTTCAAGTGAACTCATTACACTACGTGAATACCTTATTAGGATTAATTATCTGACATAACAATAGCGCGTGCTGACATTTCTTCCCCAGACATGACTATCGTCATACCATACAACAGAACTCCTCATTAACCACTCGGCACAGGTGCGCAGTTACCTCCTCCTGCCACCTGACGCCAACCCCGACCCCTGACCCCTTGCTAAAGACAGGGCATTAATTTTTTTTCCCTTAATTTCCTCGTACGATGACATAGATCTACTACGTGACGCTGTCAAGCCAAAGCGCACATCTTTCTTCATTAAAAGCTGCTCAGTTCTCAAAGACGTGAGGTTATCAAGGGGGAAAAAAATGAAACGATTTAAAAACGCCAACTGCACCCCTTTAAGTCCTCCCTCTTTCCCCTTCACTAATCTTTTTCCTTTTTCCCTTCACCTTGTCTAATGACTGTCTGATTGCTGTTGTGCAATATCCTCTTGACGGGGGAACTCCATGAACGCAGGCCCATTCCTGAGTTTATCAACTGTTGTTATACAATTTTACGAGCATAACATCATGGGTGTTAATTATTCGTTCTCGGTGCACTGGATCAGATCCGTTAAAGACATTTTTTTTTCTT
>JAWQUT010000030.1:267602-300468 GCA_033807755.1 Ellobium chinense
TTGCCCCCCCCCCCCAACTCTGCATTCTACAATTTTCAGTTTTCTTTCACCTTCTCCTTTTGTACTTATTCATTCTCTTCTCCTCCATTATTTCTGGCCTATCTGCTATATTTCTTATACTTCCTCCTCTTTCAGTTTATTTTCTTCTCCTCTCTTTCTACTTGTCCTGCTACTCCTCTCTAACCTCCGTCTCTCTATCCTAAATCTTTTTTTCTTCCTCTCCTCCTCTTTCGTGTTATTCTTTCTATTCTTCTGTTACTTCCCATGGCAAACTGGCAGAAGAAGTGTCCCTAAGTAGCTGGGCGGAGCAGCCCTACCCTGTAATGGGCTGGATTAAGCCGAAAATCCACACGATCGCACGGAACAGATCAGCCTTAACAAACTAACATAAGCCAAACGCACTCGCGGGACCGTGCAAAAAACAAACCCGGGCTTTCAGCGGCCGGTGAATGGAGGGTGAAACAGCAATGGCTGATTTCAACGGCCAATGAATAGATGAAACAGTAATGGGTGCTTACTCTCGTCGTCAGAAAGATAGAGTTACCCCGCACAATGCTACCAGAGACTCTCAGTTCTCAAAGAGGCGAACAAAATGTTTTTAGAGCGCTGGTTTCCTAAATAAAGAGCGGTGTGCGTGCATTGTTGTATTAACACAAAAAGAGAAGCTTGCAATGTAAACTTACATCACCCTGTCACCAATTAGGCAGAGGGAGGTGATAAGACAAAGTTTACATTATATCTAGCTGTCCGAGCGAGTGTATGCACAACTCTGAAATTCGATAATATGATGGATTTGTTAAGGCATACACTGTCTCCAACAAAAAAAAAATGACATGTTATTATCAAAAGGCTGCATAATGTGTGATAATCACAGCATGGCTCAGTCGATGCTAGAGTGTAAAAACGATGCTGCTTTCCAAGCAGGAAACTACACCGAAACTGTAAGCCTTAACAAAAGTATCGATTCTTCACACTAGTATAGTTCAACCAATGTTATGCCCAATGCCGACCCAGAATGGGAACGTACTAGACGAACTCTGAAAATGGGCACAGGCTATACGTTGTGACAATGGCAGCAATGCCATGTATGAGAAGCCACGGAAAGCCTAAACCTCTTATTCGATGTAACGAGAACGGCTTAAGTTTTCGTGGCTGGAAAACGAAGCCGTCGGTTTACACACCGAAAAATTCAAGAGTTTGGGTCTACGAAGGGCGGGCACGTAATACATGTATTAAGTTTCGCGATTTTTCACTAGCAACATAAGATACTGTAACAGTTACGTAGTATGTAATGTTGAGTTCAGTTAGGGTTTATGCATGAGCGCTACACAAGTAGTGGCCAATGGATGAATACACAATTAAAAGAACTGTTTAAACTGTATAATAATGGATACCATCTGTGTATGCAGAGTGCAATATGCAACCTATCAGTCATAACATCCATCTAAATTTCCCCTTTTTTTGACGTTATTTCATGCACTCTCCTTACACAAATGAGCTTTTATCTTGGGGGAGGGAAAGGAGGGAAGGGGGCTTCGGAGGACCTTCCGATCGAGGCAACAGCATGATAGCAGTCTGTATACTTCTGTTTTCACTGAACTATTCTCGAATGGGTGAACGGAAAGTGACACTGGTCTAAGTGATTTCTATTCAGTTGCTGCATTGAACAAAGGCAGTTAAGTATACAAGGAAAGTACATGATTAGTTACAATACCCTTCATGAATAGTTAAAAAACAAAACAACCTATACCGCTTACGGCTTGTTTTCTGTAATTACAAGGCCCACCCAGGATATTTAAGGAAAGAAGAGGCATAATGGGAACACCTCACATCAGATAGCAACATCTTTCTCTGAATGTCACAAGTAAAGTATTTCAATTTGCAGAGTAAAGTCTTGCAGATCGCTAGTTTACTGTCCCTCCAAGCTTAACAGTAAAAAAAAACCCCTAAAACTTTGATTTTAAAAGCATCTAGACTGGTACTTAACATTTGAAAGCAAATCTGTCTGAGTCGAGGCAGTGTCTAAGGCCATTTGTCAGCGAGTGCTCACCTTCAGACAGTCGTGATCAGTTGCGACAGTTTTAAGCACAAAACATGAGCGAGGTAGAAAGTCTCTACTTCCATAGGCGATTCGAAGCATGCCCTGATTCAGTGTCTGCAGTACAATGTGTACCCATATACAAGTTGTACTTATGTAGATGATGTGTAGACAACATTGCATAAGGGTAACAATATTACGTATGTAATGGTACAATGTATGTATTATCATCTGAGAAAGTAAATTATCATTGGAGGTAAAACCAAGTGTCATAGTGCTATCTTATCTTATCATAGAAAGGTCATTTGAGTTGCCCAAGAAGCACTACCTTCGCCACAACATAGCTGACTCAAACTGACACGGTACAAATCTTATAACCCACACTTTCACTCCACCTGTAATACACGTACACATTCCGATGCCTGCTACAGAAAAAAAAACCGGAATGTTTACAGTACATGGCAAAGTGACGACCCCTCCATTTTTAAAGGACACCTAGGCGGGAATGAAATTCGAGACATTTCGAACAAACATCAAAACTCAGTGTTCAAATGTAGCTTAACATCAAGTGCTGGAGCTAGGGTGAGGTAGGTGAATGCGCAACGTGGCCTTTCCAAAGTCAACACAGAAAATGGGCGACATAGTGGGAAAATGAGTGTTTACCTCAGAAGGGGGCCACCAATTTGGGGTGAATCCAGGCTCACTGCTGAAAATCTCTCTCTCTCTCTCTCTCTCTCTCTCTCTCTCTCTCTCTCTCTCTCTCTCTCTGTGCTCCCCCCTCCCCCCCTCTCTCCTTCTCATGAGACAAATGCAGTGCATAGAGAATTTGATATCAGAATGGGGTAAGCAATAAAGGTCAATAGAACCATGGAAAAACATACATCCCGTTAAAATGTCAGTTCTGACAGTAATATACACTCTCACTAATTCGTTCGACATTTTGATGCACAGGATCTGGCTTGGCTAAACTTTGTTTCAAACGTCCAGTGACCGCATGTTTTCAAACCAGTCCTCAAGACAGTTACTGCTGGGAATTACACATTCAGTAATTTCTTACTCTCTCGAAGTGAGGTATCATCTACAATATAAGAAATAAAATGAGAACTTCCCTTCCTTCCCCCACTCACTCGTTTACACAGAAATCTCCAAATTTATCTGTGGTCTATTGATCAGGGAAAACAGACGGAAAGGTTTGGGACCGAAGATCTCTAATTTAGGGACTCGTTTTGAATGTTTGATATATCACGGTCCAGCGGCTGAGAACAGCGTATTTGGCATACCTTAGAACGTGGCTTCTTTACACAAATAGAACATTTCCTTTATCAATTGGGGGGAGGGGTGTAAAAGGAAGGCAGTTCCAGAGCGTAAAACTAAATGCTGGAAAGAAGGTGCAGAACCTCATAGTGCGCGACTTTCATTTACCCACTCTATTGTAGTGTGCTTTCAGCAGACAATACTTTGGATTGCAGGGCTCCCGATGTGACATAAAATAGGACCTCATCACTTTCAAGTCCTGGGGGGGGGGGGGNGGGGGGGGGGGGTAGGGAGACAGCACTCACACTCCCGATAATTCCCTGGACCCTCGAATCTCTTAAACTCTCGAGGTCGACGACAACCTCACAGAGTCGAACTTACTAACTGGTCTCATGGCACGCAAGTTCGTGAAGTCCTGCCTCGTCGGGACGAGTGCGCACACTCAGGTACTTCCGTGAGCCTTACATATTATTACATACTTGCATTCCAAAGCAGGGAATGCTGAAGCAGGTGAAATTGAGCTTACAAAAATTACTGCATTTCATATCTGGTGAACTCAAAAAATACCTTGAAACCGGTTCCTTTTGTCCTCTCTTACCCGTACCGTGTTATCTCTTAATCGCTTTCTCAACACTGCCGTAGTGAATGAGACCTCCCAGCAACGACAAATGAACCAGTGCTAAGGTATGAACGTTCACGTTGCACCTGCACGCAATCAGGCTTCGCGCTGTACAACTACCTCCAAAACAAGCCCCCAGACCCATTGCACAGACAAAAGTCTGGGGCGACAAAACTTAAATAAACGCCTTATCAGGCGGACGTCGAATTCTGAAGATTAACATCAAAGGGTGTAGCGAAGGTTAGCCACGTCTCCTCCTTCATTTTCGCAGCCCGGCTAGGTAAGGCTATGCCGTCGGTAGGAGCGATGAAAAGCCAGTCCGATTACAAAGCCTTATGCCATCAATATTGAATTTTTGATTTATGTTGTTTGTGGGGGTTACACCGGTGGAAATCGTATCAAGTCAATGGGTTGCGTCCATGATAAACAAGTTTTAGATATTTGGCTTCTGTCAGCCTTGTCTTGATTTTTGGTCTGGATGACAGTTCTTAGCGTCTTTCAGAACACCGCACCATGGGCTTCAGGAAGCAATGCACACACACAAAAAAAAATTAAGAGTTTAATAGATTTTCTTTTCTCGAAGATGAAGGTGGTGTTTGATGGTATCAAAAAAAAAAAAGGTGGGGGAAGGGCATGATGACTAGGAGATAACGAGAGAAGCACTGATGTGCAAATACAGTGGGGATTTGTTAACACAACCACTGCTTAACATAATTTCCTGCTTAGCACATTCCCATTCAACAATCCCCACTGCTTTGTTCCTTATAAAAAAATCACTTCGGATATAACACAAAAACTTCTGATAATACACTTTAAAAGGCTTGATCGCAAGGTGGATATGTTATCAGTTCCACTGTCATTCCTAGCTGCCTGACTGCATTTTAACTCCCAATGCAATACTTGATATCTGTAATGTCCATCCTATTTCTTTGTGAAAGTCATGGCCCGCACAATTCAAATCTCCCCTGTCGTCGAAAAATATTCAAGAAGATTCGCTCCATCGAAAATGATCTACGTATGGCTGTCATAATTAGAGGGATATTCCGACATGATACCACTCCAGTTATGCCAGTTTTGGAAAAAGCTCTGACTTTGGCGCAGCCAGTTTCATTTCATGTTTAAAGAATAAATTAACCTCTGTTAGAAACCACCGAAATTACTTGCTGTAAAGTTAATACTATTCAGAAATTTGCTTTAACTGACGTGGCATTTTGCTGGAATTGCCCTCAAGCAAGCTGTGGGTGCTTCCTGTTCCCGATGCCATGGAACAGGTCTCTAAATGCAGGCGGGGAGGGTCAGGGCATCAAAGGGAAGAGCCGATCAGCCAGGGGGCATAAGCGGCCAGTCATGTGATCTGATTAACTCTACAGACCTGTCACTTTCTGTCATCTGAACAATGTCATCAACCCCGAAGGGCTCAAAAAGAGGGAAGAAGACTAAGAAGACAGCGGTGTTTGGGGTCCATGCGCGTTTACGCCGATAAGTGGTCAATGTCCCTTTATATAATTTGAACATCTACACAAGAAATCCCCCCCCTCCCCACCCCGCTCATTCACTCGTTGCCAAGAAAACATCCAAATCTAGGGCGTACTGGTCTGTGGAAATGTACGGATAAGTTAGGGGTTGAAAATCTCTAGGAATTATTATTAGTAGTAGTATTAATATATCGTGGACCTGCACCTGAAAACAGCGAATTTAGTGTTATAAAGACAGCGGCTCCCACTTCTACAGCAAAAAAAATCTGTTTATTTAGATATTATTATATTGTCATCAGTGGAGACTGTGTCAGACGCAACATAGTACAACCGCAGAATATGCTGCTATGCATCCTCCCGTGAATTTCATATCTGAAGTCTGAGGGCTACACAGTTCAGTGATGGGCCGGGTTGCGCAGAATGGAATAAAAGTTGAGGAAAGCATGCAGGTGGCCATGGATAGAAAAGGGATAAATACAATCCAATTACCACCTTTTCAATCAATCTACAGTCCTCCATGATTATTCTAAAACAATTCTTTTGCCTGACAGTGGATACTGTAAATATGAAAGAAGGGTTAAATTATTGTGAACACTCATGTAAGTGGCCCAGAAGAACACATCGAATGTTTTCTTGTATTTTTTTGCACCACTAGAAGCACGAAGCTCTGTTTGAATGAGAGTTTTGTGTGGGTGCTGCGACATTTGTTATTGATGACCAGGTCGGACAACCGGGGATAACTCAACTTTCGCAGCCTCTTCTAAGCTTACATGGAAGAACCCGTGTCCGGCAGGCTTTTGGAACACATGACACCACCACTGTGAAAGACCCGTGGAGAGATATTCACCACTCTCCGAGCCAGGGTTTTCGCGCCAACGGGAATTAATGTCTTTCCTCGGCTCTCCGACACTCTTTCATTTCTTCACAGTTTGCGCTGCCCTCCCCTCCCAATCCTTCTATTACATTCTATTCTTCCCGTCCCTCACATCCCACTAAAATATTCCTTCAGACCTTGAAATATATACATAAAAAGGGTGAACGAAGAAAGCTTTTTAAATAATACGAGTATATCATTTATTCAAGAAATAAAAGTCAGTGTTTGTTATGTAGGACTTCTATGAAGTCTCTCCTGCTTATCATATACTGCCTTGGAGATAAAGAGATTATGACCCCAGCGGATTAGGTTTTCGAAGGCAAAAGGAAATAATGCCCGCGTGAAATGCAAAACCTTAAAATTTTGTGGATAAAGAATGCCCATTTTATCTCGCAGAGAGACATCCTTTTGCAACATAAAACTCGGCTCCAAACATGAGACCAGGGATCAGAGGGCTTCCAACTCGGAAGCTTCTAGAGAGGATTACAAAGTCTGTAAGTTAATCTTTGGACTTGGCTGTGCATTAACAAACAAGTAGATTAACAGCCAGCCCTTCTACTTCACAACACCACTTTTGGAGACCTGGGACCCGCTTGACTGGAAGTTTGTAATACCAAGCGCCTGTAATTATAATTAAGCCCAAGACATCTTAATAACTGTTACGTCACATAATACACTGATTCATTCCTGATAGCTCCGTTCTCTTCATCTTTTTCCTGTTCTTTATCTTCGTCTCTTCTCTCTTTTTCTTTTTTTTTCTTCTTTTTATCCTCCTCCCTTTTTTCTTCTTCTTCTTCTTCTTCTCTTCCCTCTTCTTCATTATCATCATCATCATCTTCTTCTTCTTCTTCTTCTCTTTCTGAGTTCCACTCTCATACATACAATGACACTAGACTGGGCCAGGAACGGAAGGTCTCTACGAATTCCCCCTTAGCTTAGTGGCAACTGTTGCTTCCGTTGGCCAGAACTGCTTCCTTTCAATTCAAACTCCGCAACCGTCTAACCACACTCACTCTACTCCGTACAGAAAATAGATTACTGCACTGGTGCTGAGGGGGACGATATGGGGGATTACACGGCCTGGACACAAGAATGACGTCGGATTAAAGATGTATAGTAATGGAAATACAGCCGACCAGCAACAAATAGAGTAATTATGAAGGAGGTGCCGCCTCTTATTCAGTATTATCAAGAAGGCACATTGAATTCAGCCCAAGTACATGCTGCAAAAGTTCCTCTCACCATGACGGCTCCTAAGTTCTCAAAGGCTAATGTATTCTTACTTTATTTTTTTGGAGTGTGAACGTCCCGTCCTTTTCATTGCAGTGAATTTCCAGATCGCGATTAAATCAGAAATACCAGCAATATGTAATGTATTTTCCGCCGGATTATCTCCGTGCGTGATTATTTCTGCTTCAAATGTGCATACTAATTTGGTTTCCTATGACGATTTTTTCCCCCCTGAGAAGTTCTTGGCGTTGTCCTCATAAACGAGAGGCGTTAAAAGAGGATGCTTCTTTCTTCAGCCTTGCTTTGCGGACACGGATAATCTCTATTTGATTCTTCACGCTTGCTTGATTACACGGGCCACGTTCTTCAACGCTGGGGTGGAGAAAAGGGACCCCGAAAAAACACAACTCGAAGATACTGAACGCCACAAGTAGAAGCCAGGACAAACAGGGACAAAGTGAAGACTCCGCCTAGTTCTAGAGTGCGTTACGGGTCTCAATGCAGGATTCGCGCGCAAGAGGCTCCCCCGTGGTGAAAGAAAAATGACATTTGGTGAATGAGAAACAAAAAAACACAGGGCGTGAAAGGTTACAAACTTAAATATGCGTTTCGAGGGCGCTGCAGATTGAAGCGGTTTTCTCAACCCCCCGGTACTATTCAGATCCCAGCACCAGGCCTTACACTCAACCACTGCATTGTAAGGGCAAGAAGGAAAAGAAATACTATGGCGAAATGAAGCTTTCCTCTCCACGTCTCTCCGGAATTTCAAGAGACCACGGGCTCAAAAGGTCCTTTGCCATGATCGGTACAATAGGCAGGCTTTCATTATCTAGGAATATAAGCCCAATACACATAGAGGTTTATTCTCCGTGTAGAGAGAGCCAAGGAGATTAGGGTACGAATTACTCCAACGGAACAAAACATCGACCTCGAATGTAAACTTTTTTATCTGAAATTGTATGGGCCGGCCTGTACAAAATGGTGATTATAAGGCATTCAGCGTTTATGATCCTGCACAGGTGTATTTCTATGGGATCATACACTGAGATAGCACGGTTATAACCATTTTATGCGCACTGCGGCTCTCAAACAGCCTTAAACCCGCAGTGTTACGGCTTGCATCATGGGGGGATATCACTAAGGAGGAGGGTGGCTGAATAAAACCCCTGGTGCTCGAAAAAAATCCATCAAAGCCCAGACAGCCAAAAATGTTGTACCTAAATCGACATTTCTGTAACGCTCTGCCTGGTGCATCCACTTCATGTGCAGCTGGGAAAAGGTTCGACTCTCTACCTCTTCAACATCTGGGCCCAAACTCTTTTAACAGCACGGTTCTGGTCCCTCAATACTGCCAAGACACTGCTAGGAAATGTCACTTTTAAGTACTGTACTTCTCAAACTACCTAGGCGTACACTGTGTTATGTTACCTCACCAAAGAAACTTGAAATGATTATAGCCTACTGTAGATGTGGCATCGCTTCTGCCTTTTCGAGTTCCTCCTTTACCCTTCCATCCCCCCCCCCCCNAACCCCCAAATCCTTTTTTCCCCGCAAGCGACAAAACAAAACGGCATAACTGATGCTGGTTGCTCTGATAAGAATATTATTATTTATTATAAATATTAATGCATAATTACTTCTGTGTCTTACAACAAACAAAAAAAAAATCATAATGCAAAACGTGGCGTGAAATGTTTCTCACCGTTTGACATTAATTGCATCTCTCACGCTTGCATACCACAAGTGATGGACTGTGTGTAATGTTGGAGTTAGGGTGCGCAGAAGAGCTGTTGAGGATGCCGAAAATAGCGTGTGGAAGACACGAGGGACTGAATAAGGACTTCTGAGCATAGGATCTGAGAGCTGGCACCCTTGGGCACAGGGTTTCCGGATACTCTAGACAGCCGGGGTCACCAAGGGTCGTACGTTGGTCAAATAAAGCTCTGACTAATCTGTCGTGACTAAAGAGGCGACAGGGGGCGTATTGTCTCCTTTTGTGACGCTCTCCAAACAGAAGGGGTAATAAGGGACCTCGGACATTCGCGTATTCCAAACCAAACGAGCGATTATCAGCGCCCTCAACGGGAGGCCAATTTTTGCGGGGACATTTCGTCCCCCGGTCCCTTCATGGAAATATAATCAACTTCTTGCAGTTCATTCAAACGTGTGCGGGGTCTCCCCTCTTTACCGACCGTTCTCTTGCTCTCAAAACCCTTCTCCTGAAAAGGGTAGCGAAGCAGGGTACCTGAGCGTCAAAACTAATAACTGTTGACGGATCCTTTTTGTTGTCCAGAGAAGGTTGTCAGAAATAAGAATAAAAAAATGGGTCGACCTCTGCTTTGCATGCGCGCATTCTTCTAGCTCAAATCTCCCACCTGACGTGAAAACTTATCGATGGAATGTCTTAACCCGGCCAAATGCAACAATAACATGAAACACAACTGTTGTATTGAAGGAGCTGACTGGAGGGGTTTAAAGGGGTAGGAAAAGAGTCTTGAGTGGACATAACGGATTACAGGTGGCGAAGGGGGTGAAGGCGAGACAGTCCATTGGCAGATCAGGCGTGCTGGTCCATGAACCCATCAAGCAACAGGCCAAAAAATGGAGCCCACTGACCGCTGCACTATACTAACGGAGGTCGCACAGATCCGGACCAGGGAGGGTTAAACAAGCACCGCTTTTGGCTTTGGCAGAGCAGGGAGGGTTGAATAAGCAAGGGCACAGACTTTGGGGACAACATTGAGCCACTTTGATGGGGTCCGCGGGTATGTACGGCTGAGTGGCTGGTCTTGTCCACAGCACAGTCCGTCTGACTCGCTTAATCGTTGAGCCCAGGGGCAAAAGCGGAAACTCTGGACCCCTAATACCTCCCCGACAGATCCGTTAACAAAATAATTCAACAGAATGATGTTTTGTCACTGTTTCCACGCCACTGTTTTCACTCGAGCAGATATGAAAACAGCGTACCTGGGTAATTCTTCACCCTCTTTAAAGCTCAGTCACCAGCTCAGGTGAACCGGAAATAATGCTCTCAGTCAAGGGAGAAGACACCCGGCCGGCCGGAAAGAAGGCATTTTCTAGACTGTCTCCACTTGTAATAATGACTAACAGTCTGTTTGATTACCGTTGCTCGCTCAAACTGCACATTTTTAAGCCTACTTGTGCTGCACTGTTTAAGCCAATAAGAGATCACTTAAGCCTAATGTTATGAGCGGTTGAACTGCTGTCACCTGCATTCTATGATAAAACAGTTGTATGATAATTGCAAAAATATTTTATGTGGTTACGGAAAGGCATGTGATCAGACAATCGCAATATCCGTTAAAAGCCAAACCAAACTCTGACATCAATTCAGATTAACATAAAAATGATCACAAATACAAAATGCATGATTCTAGAATCTTATCGCTGACTGACATCTGAATGGTAGCAGAATAGAAGGCCGCACCTGGCGCGTTTTCCTACAAGCCCTTACGCTCATTCACAGCTCTCGTGCAAGCCCAGGTGAACAACAGACAATGCAACAGATGCGCGTCCTAACACCAGGACCTGCCACCGTGTGATGGACATGGAGACGAAGTCTGCCTGTGACCTTATGGATATCACAAGTAAATCCAGGCAATGAGCGCAGTCTCCACTGTGCTCCTGTCAACCTGGACAAGAGACAGACAAAGCCCAGGACGTGTCACCGACGGCCGGACACACACCACCAGTAACTTAAGAAACCACTGAAAAGACAATGGGGCCTGGTTAGACGCTAGTGTGCCTTCCTCAACAGTTTAGGAACAATCGTGCGGCACCGGAGATGAGGACAGCTGTGGCAAGGTTGAAGGGGGCTAATAATATGCATTCATTTCCTGTGGCAGGTACACCCTACACCGTGATGGCATGTGTATCTACATCTCTGGCGAAACTGAGCGTGGGTTTTTTGGGGGGTTTTTTGCAGAGATTATAAAGGCTAAATTACAATTCCCTGGTAGCTTTTGTTTGTTTTGGACATAATTGCATAAAGGTATAGGGTCGATCTTAACATCTCTACGCATTAAAAAAAAAAAAAAAATTACCCGCGAATTTACTATCTCTCTACTTGGTGATGGAGACTATATGACCAGACCCGTGACTGTTATACCCAAGCCCCCGTTTTAAACAGGGTACGGGGGTCCTGGGTCTCTATGCTCAGAAGTAGCAAGCAATATTTGTAAAAAAGTGATGCAAAATTGTGCCATTCCGGCGGGGAAAAAAGGGAGGGCGAGGGCGCATGAGGTAGCTGAGACCCCATCTGCGATATTTAGAGTCAGATAAAAAGCACTTCTTGAAATCATAGTTGATAACCTACGAATATGACTCCTATTTATATGCAGTAAATCTTTCACTTCAACGTAGACATGCCATTTCAGATAAGTAGGAAGAAATGCATACTCGAATGCTCGTGATTTCTCTTCTACCTTATTTCTCTTTCTCTCTCTCTCTCTCTCTCTCTCTCTTTCTCTCTCCCTCTCATATAAAATGTCGCTACCGTGGCAAGCTATATCTTTCAGCTATGTGTACAATATCTTGCCCACAACCTTTTTTTTTTTCCCTCTCAAAAGGAGAATAGAGATGGAGGCGAGAAATGCGCTAACACTGCACTCTGACACTGGGAGCCATTACCATTAATAAAGTGCAGTTTCCCACACTGCTACCAGTGGTGAATCGTGGATTGTCACGGAGCCAAACCAACGGCTCATTATATCGCGGTAAATGAAGATTAATGAATTCGCTGGATGTAAATCAAAAGAGACTGCTGTGAGGCACTACACCTCAACTACTTTCACATTGTACACAACCACTTTGTACCGCACGCAGTGGAACTCTTCTAATACCCTTGTGTCCAATAGCATGCTACGTCCAGTGTCTGCGCATCTAAGTCTAATTCTCTCACGTCTGTCCCAGAATCTGTATTTCGAACATGGAATCACATAAGAAATGTTTTGATCGAAGATGAGGGTGCTATCTGTCTAGAACAGCAAAAGAATATTTTTACAAAATGGATTATTAATGGAGAAACTGCCTATTACAGGTGCGAATACATCGATCGTATCAAGACACAGAGCTACCGACTGCACAGTACTACAGTGGTACACGTATTTTGGGCCTCTATGGTGGCGTCTTGATTCACGCTATACTCATCTTACGTGCAAACTGCAAAATTCTCCCGGTAAGCCTGAAATGCACGCAAACGCAAACTGCACTGTGTCTTCCTCCTCCTTCTCCCTCCCAATCTCTTTCTCACCTTTCTATCCTCTCCTCATTTTCCCCAACTGTCCTCTCTCCCTCTCCCTCTCTCTCTCTTCACTCCTGACCCACAATCCCTCATTAGAGGGCACGAGCAACGCACGAGCTAATCGAAGCAAGAGTGATGGGACTGTCGCGATCATTTTGATTGAAATCAATACCTCCCCGATAGCAATAATATGTCTGCACTGGAGCTGCTGGGAGGCGACAAGTGAGAAACGGGGACCGGGACTCGCCTGCGGTACTTCTTGCAATAAGTGACGCTATGCAGAATGGAACCAATTAATTCCAATCACCAACAACGAAATTGTAATGATTAATGGACACCCCATCCCATATACAGACCAAATAAAAAGAAAATGATTAGCTGATCCTACGAATGCCAGTCTATTACATGTATAAAGACGAGAGAAAGTAGCTGTGTTTTTGACACTTCGTGGTGTCCTTTTTTTTTTTTTTTACCTGAGACCCTAACAAGTCCCCAGTAGGCAGCGGAACTAGGTGAGACCCGATATCGATATTTCTGTTTAAAGATGGGCGGGTCTGTTTTATCACTGACTGTTTGGGCTGGGGCAATACAAACAAGATTTTTCAAAGACCCTTACACACTTGACACCTTTTTTTCTGCTATTTACTTGGTTGCGTTTCATTTGTTGCCACGCGAGAAGTTCCTGCACACCATTCGTGAGACGGCATCTTAAACTGGGTGATCCTGTGCCCATACAAAAATCATTTCTTCAGGCAATTAAACTTATGTGTCTCCTATCGATTCTGAGCACAGGGATAGGCCACTCTGGGATATTTCCTTTTTCCATCTGGTTGACACACATCTGGTAAAAAGCAGAAAGCTTCTGCAACACTTACATAATAGTGCGACAGCTTAAATCAAATGTCCAGAATCTACACAACTATAGCTCAAGAATGATTTTCCAAAACTTAGTAAGTGGACTCGAAATGCATTCCAGACACGTATACGGGGGGAATAATGTAAGGCCAGTTGCTTTTTGCAGTTGTAGTTTTATTTTAAAATGCCATAACTCGAAAGTGAATTAAGATGCCAAGCTTAATTTTGCTTTAAATGGAGTTGACAAAAATTCCATCTTATCGCTAAAAAAAAAACAAACCAAAAAAAACCAACTAATTAACTCATTTTCAATGACAGTACACTTACATAGTTTTGAAAAAAAAAGCGCTCTTCAATTAGAACAGCGCCTCAGAATCTCGAATCCCAGAGGATATATTTATAATTGCGAATTTGTGATGTGAACGAGTTTGATATATTAGTCTATATATGTATATAAAACATGACTCAGGACTAATGCATTACAATGGAAATGGATGGACAGGAGGGGGGGAGAATGCTAGCACAGGAGAATAGGGGTTCGCTTACATAAGGTTCTAGGTAGTTTTGCAAATAATGAGGTTTTAGGTAGTGCTATCTCTACTGTATTCACAGTCAAATCTCGATAATAAGTATGCCTTTGTGCAATTTTCAATTTAATCCAATTTAATTTATTTGGGAACTATCCCAATCCAGTGGAAGCGCAGCCGATCCGGAGTGATTCGGCTGTACGTCCTCGTGAAATTATGTTTACACAGCACGATATATAAAAACATACTGACGTTGCACGTTAAGAGAAATGCCAAGTATAAGTGCAAACATTACGAAATCTTTGGTAAAACATGACGTAAGAAAATGTATATATAAACAATAAATTTTCTCAGTGAAATGGTTCTTAGGTTCACAGTGTAACAAATTCAACGATCTTTTAAAACTGTACATCTTACAAAATTCAGCTAATGCTTAGTATTTTCCATACATAGAATTGCCGTATAAAATGGTCGCCTGCAGCGATTATGAAACTGACATTCCAATATTACATGAGGTAACTGTTTCTTTTGACCGTCTATGATATTTCTCGCATTTCCCTGAATCACACATATTCTTGGTCTTTTTTTCGTCATAATCCAGCCCAACCATTCTACTTTGGCTAAGAATTTCAGCTGAACCCCTAAAAAGGTATACTTGTCATCTATGTATATTTTTGTTCAGTTTTCAGGTGATTATCTGAGACTGCGCATGGAAAAAATATACAATTTACCAAGTTGTACTTATTATCGAGTTCCGGCTGAATATCAAACCAAATTACAGACCGATGCTGAATCTGTGCACGTGAAATTCGTCCTTAATAACGAGTTACATGCGCGAAAATACATGTACTTTACACTGAGGAGCTTAATATCGAGGCTCCACAATAGATTTTTTTTTTTTAAAATGTCAAATTCTGTAACATTCGCCTATACTGCGTACCGATTTTAAGTAGACCCGTCGTGGGTAAGTGTTCATTATATTCCGCTGCCTTCAGAATGGCCTCCGGCGATGTGAATATTACTGTTATTGTTACTCTCTTCATTGCTCGACGATTTCCGCGAAGGTCAATACTCCTGCAAGGGGAAAGCCTTATTTCATGCCAACGATTTTTGGCAGTTCTATAGCGCACGGGTTGAGTGAGTGCTGGGTGGTGGAATCTCATGGTGGATAAGCGACGGGGAGAGAGAGAGAGAGAGAGAGAGAGAGAGAGAGAGAGAGAGAGAGAGAGAGAAAGAAAGAGAAAGAGAGGTTGGAAAAGCGGAGGAAATAGAGAAAGAAAAGAGAAGAGCGGAAGAAAGAGATATGGAAAGAGCGCGCAGGAGAGGAAGACGGTGACAGACAGAGGGGAATATACAGAAGCAAAAGACAAAGAGAAATAGAAGACAGCGAGAGAGAGAGAGAGAGAGACAGACAGAGAGGGTGAGAGAGGACAAAGAAAAAAAGGGAGAGAGAGACAAGGGAGACAGTGGACGACAGATTGAGCAGAAGACACAAAGAAGGAGAGAGAGAGAGAGAGAGCGAGAGAGAGAAAGAGAGAGATCATATCACCAGGGTGGGCCTGCCTCAAAAGGTCGCAATAAAATGTTAAAAACACGAATGCAGTTGAGTGTGAGCTTCGAAAATCTCTTCAACTGCCATCTTGGATGAGGCAGTCTTTGGAGGGGAAGGGGGAGGGGGAGAGAGAAGGAAGACTTAGTTGAGAAGTAGAGAAAGTGTGAGGAAGGAAAGTGTGAAGGGAGATAAATAAACAATAGTGAGACAACGGTGGAAATTGAGAGAGTAAGGTAAAACACACACACACACACACACACACACACACACACACACACACACACACACACACACACACACACACACACACACACACACACAAAGGGAGATACAATGGAACCCTCCTGTGACGCACGGTTTTATAAACAACGGATAGGGGAGTGGCATGGAGGGCCGAGCTGACGTTTCATTTCCAAATTGCTCTTCAAACCTTGAAATCCACAGCGTTCACGGCTCTTAAAACTCGCAAGACGTCCAGGCCACCCCAAAATGGAAGAGCACTTAAAGCGAAACAAAAGAGGATCTCATTAGCATACGGCCATTTACAGAAAGGGATTAACACTGGAGTGGCAGGTGAAAGGTTTTGTGGCGCGCCATGGCACCCGTAAAATAAGAGCTCTGCACAATAGATGTCAACTGCACAGGGTTAATTTCTTGCTATCAACTGTCACTGCAAACCAAAGACAGAACTCCGTAATTCCATTTTCATGAGTCTCAGTATGCTTGTTCCTGATTCCTGATTATCATGAAAATGGTCTCTAGATGTAGATATCAAATATGAGATAAGGTCGGTTATCAGGCACACAGTGTAATTTTATAAACTTGTTAAACTTGTTGTTATTGTGTTTCATTATCTTGGTCTTAAGCCATATTAGAAAATATTTAGATAAGTTTAGATAAACGCAGCTTTAAGTCAATATTCCCAAGATTTCAAGCTGATGCGGTCAGACACTCTCAATATTATATGAAATTACGAATTCATTTAACCGAGGAGAAAGCAACTCAAACGGTTTAACACTCCTAATGGATATGATGCCAAAAGTTAATTAGTGACATTAAAACAAACGATACCTAAACAACAGTCGTGTAAAATTGAATTACATGCCTCGTTTCCACTGCCGTCATTCTTACACAACAAAAAAGTTTAAAGTAAAGGTATCACGATATTAAAATACGCAGAATGTTATTGTATCTGCGATTGATTCCGACTATAATTATAACATAGCTCCTTTCAAATATATATATATATCTTATTGAATAGAAAACTCCATAAATAATTTTCAAAATATTCATCAACATGACGTTTGGCAAATTACATTTGTTGTGGAACTGCTCCTTTGCCTGATTTCTCAAAATTAAGCCTGTGGAAGTTACGCCTTTTTGTCAAGAAACTGCACAATTTATCGCTGCATGGCTTTGTCGTCTCTGGAAACGTCGAAGCACTTCCAGTTGAACTATGGTCTGGCAGATTTAAAGACATGAAATTTGTCTCATGCCAACATCTGTGATGGGGCCCTCTCGGTACAGATTTAAGTTGAAGGTGCGACTGACCGCACAGAATAAAGTGGACTGAACAAATATCCGACAGAAAGTGGGCGTAAAATGCCAGTTATTCGCGTCGTATGCCCCCCCCCCCTCTTTTTCTTCTCTTCTCTTTCAGGAAGAAAAAAAAATGGAGGCAGATTGTGAATTGTAAATTCAATTGAAATATCAGTGTAAAAAGCAATGAGCGATACCGATAGCATAAGTGCTACTTATCAATCATTTTTTCGCTATGGCCCACGCAACAAATGGGAAATAGAGCTGTTACCGAGATCCATTATTTCAGAATAGTTTGGCGAGGGTATCTATCAAACTGGAAGGAAAGAGGGCGGAGAAGGTGCACCACGCTTTGGCAAAGAATTTCATGGTTGCTGGGAAGGTGAAAATGGCGGTTCGGTGAGGGCGGAGGCGGGGAGAGGAGGAGGGGAAGAGAGGGCAGGTTTCCTTCCATGTTCCAATTTATCAAGTTAACAAAGATTTCCTGTAATTTGAGATTAGTGAGGCGAGATTCCCTGGAGTCACTGATAAATTTGTCTGGGGTTACAGGAATACCTTCCTTCTATTCACTGCCCTCTCTCTCTCTCTTTCTATTCCTCTCTCTCCCCCTCTCTTTCTCTCTCTCTCTTTCTCTCTCTCTTACACACTCACACACACACACTCACTCCACTCTTTCCACTCACTCCTCTAACTGATTCACTCACTCACTCAGTCACTCAGTCACTCACTCACTCACTCACTCACTCACTCACTCACTCACTGACACCCAGTCATTTAAACGGAAGTGTAAACACAAAATATGGGCTCTACCTCTCCCTATCCCTACCTCTCACATCCTCATCTTTTTTTTAGACCCAGAGCTGTATTTGGCCTCTCTCACTTCCGGATATCCCACTCTCCTTCATTCTCTTAATTAAACTCAATTCCAAAATGAAAACTGTCTCGCTCCATCTACTCTCTTTTTCCCCACTGATCTTTACAATCTCTTTTGCTCCATTCTGCTTTCGCTTACTTTTTCGCGTCCTTCATCCTCTCATAGACCTGGTTTTTTTATTTCTTTTTGCTCTCATCCTGATTAATCCCACTCTTTCATTCCCATTTCTCGAGTCCCTCGCTCTCTCGTTTCCTCTCTCCCGCTCTTCATCATCGTTGCATTAATTTCTGTTATTTAACCCGAACTCCAATGTAGTCTCTCTCTCACTTCCGAAAATCTGGTGGTGGGCCGATACCAGCATTTTTAGTTTTCGCGATACTCGATCTTCATGCTCTAACTGTCGAATATATCAATTATATTTTAATTCTGATACTCAATAGAGGTAGGCATTTTGATCCCTTTCGATACTTTTGATACCTACGGCAATCTTGGTCAGATATGTCTCTGCTTACACTGGCAGTATCGAAATGGTATCGAAACACAAGAATCTGATTTTTCTAAAGTGATAGTCGAAACTACCGATTACCGAAAAAATCGATACCCATGAACGACATGCCCCCGTCTCTCTTCTCCTCTTCTCTCCTTCCTCCCCCTCCTCATCTCCCCCTCTCTCTCTTCTTCACTCTTCTCGTTTGTCTAGCTCCCGCCGACATACATCGATTAAACCCAGTTGAAGCTGCATGTGGTCGTCTCTCGCGTTCCCTGTCTACCTCGTTCACATGCACGTAATTAATGCCACATTTCAAAATTAATTGTGACACGCGTAAAATGCGCACCTGAATCAAATCACCGCTGATGCCACCTCAAAATGAGGCTTGTTGAAGAAATCACGCTGTTGGGGAAGAAGTTTTGTTTTTGTTTTTTTTCTTTTTTCGTTTAATGAGTTCTCCAAGGACAAAAAGAAAGCGCATTGGGAGGGATTCCCCAAATTCAAGCCATATTCACATTGAAAAGTAGGATCAGTTTACTGGTATAGTCCAGGTTTTGGCTAACTGTACACGTCATGGACTAAAATCTTTCCAGAAGTGATACAAAATTAAGAAATGTTATTGTCTTCCTTTCTTACTTTTTCTTACTTACTGGTGAAACATGTGATCATGTAACATGTCATGATTTATGTATCACACTTCGAAAAGTCAAAATACTATTTGCTGCATAAGACGTACAGGTCCGTCCGTACTCTTTGTTACATACAGCTCTCAGCCGAATCAGGCGATACCGCTAGTACTTTCCTGTGTATCCGTGCGTTCAGTTTACATGGCTTTGTAGAGCGCTTCAATGCCACGCTAATGAAATAATGGTATTTTGGTGACACCAGTACTTCAAAAACATGATATAGCGAAGTTAAACTGGTAAGTTCCTGCTCCCACTCCCCATCCCCCCCCTCCCCACCCCCATCAACATGCCTATTAAATTGATGATTATTCTGGGTTCTCGCTGGTGGTGAGCAAACGTCACGAGAATAACTTTACTAACTTTGGCTTCAGGTCTTAATTGTTTTCCTAGCTTAGCCTAGATCAGAAACCCTTACTACCTCAAACCTTAATCATTCATCAAACCCACACAATCGGTACAATGCTCTGGTGCCAGATCTCTTAAATTCTATAGCAAAGTTACTCACGAACTCCATCTTACAATCTCAATATTATAGAACGGGCCCGTGGAATTCGACTCTATGAGGTCCAGCTGTAAGAACTGCACAGTCTGAGAACCTTCCAAGAACTACATGAGACCATAGGAGAAGACATGGTCCACATCGCCATTAGCGAGCGATAACAGGTCAGCGCAGAGAAGCGATTACAGCGAAAACATGCTGTCATCGCTGAAGACTTCACAATTAATAATATTCTTCAACTTCATTTACTACCCATTTTGACCATGGTTCTATATTAAACTTGTCAAGAATAACCTAACATCATGTAACATTCGTCACCCCTTTCATTTCTAAGGCCATTGGTATGACACGAGGTATTTTTACTTATTTGAATCAGACTAGAAGTACTAGATACATACCTGGAAGAGTCTGGTTTATGCAGCTCCAAAAGTCGGTCTGAAACCACAAGAAAATAGAACAAATTAAGAATAAGTTTGACTTTCCTTCGTCTATTCCTGCGTAAAAATCTGTTGTGGGACGAAGAAGCTGACTCTTGTATTTATCATAATAGGGGTGACTTATTCCTCCTCTTTTACATTAATTAAAAAAAAAATTCAATATTCCTTTTTTTCTCCTCTTCATAGCCTATAAATTTACAGAACATGCTTGAGATCCAGTGGAATTCTAAGAAATCCCTTGACACATTTATTTGAAGGCATGAGGCGCTTGCGTTAAAGTGTCATGTCTGTATGAAAGTGAGAGATGTATGAAAGTAGGAAGACAAATAAATTAACTCGACTTCAGTATCAATATGTTTAACAAGTACACTGATCATACCCAGACCCCACTGGACAGTATAAATGGGTGGTCAAAATAACATTGAACAAATGTCGAGGTTTTGACTCATGATTACTGCTATACTTGAAAGTCTGCAACAAACTTCTGTTTTTTAACACCAAATTTAGACAATTGGCATAACAGCTTCATCTAGGCCGTGCCTGAAACTTGTAGACCTGCAATGCAGGGCGAGGGAGGAGCAGAGGTGAGGTAACGTCTATCCTAGCTGCCAATGCTGATTCCACAGAATTGACAAAATGATAGAAATGGCCCATTCCACACACATCACTCCCACCCTACCTTATTCAAAAACCGAAAAAAAACAACCCCAACCCAAAAACAAAACTCGCGGGAGTTCTCCAAACATCCTAGCTGCGGCACATCTTCTCATAACAGCATAACGACCCTTTATCAGTCACACGTCATGCTGCTCTCATACCCATGAACGGAATGTCGCCATCTCGCCATGATAAATACATACGTAATCTCATAAACTTACCATGTCTTCCGTGCAACTTTCGGCAGCGTTGAGCAGCAGCTGCATCTGCGGGAAGGGGGAGTCCTGGGCGTGCACCTGCAAAGAGCAAAATGGAGAAGCTCGGTTAACGACCATCCTGAGTGTTTATCTCAGAACATGCGGAGTCCTATTATCATTCCTCAAGACAAAACAAAAATGGGATGAGCAGTGAATGGCTCTGTTATTCAGCATATGAAAAGCGTGGGGGGAACATAAATATACATGGTGGTGGGGGGAGGGGTGCAATATCGCGATAAACCCGAATGAAATACAGGGATATGTTGGCATTTTGCAGGCAAGCGACTATCGAGGATGTTTACATGCGAGTGGCGACCAGATGATTAAATTAGGGACTTTGTTTACTATATTATAGCATGCGTGATCGTAATAATAATATACAGTCAAACATGGCCTTCAGATCATATAGCCATGACAACCGTCTGTCTATAACGAACAATAGGTGGTATCACCTGTGTAAATCACTACATTAATGTCAGGGTCTACGATGGCCACCTGTCTACGACGAACAGTAGTGGGATCCCCTGTGTAAATCACTACATGGTCTGTGACGGAAATCTGTCTACAACGAACACTCTAGGGCATCCCTGAGGGGAAAACGAGTCAGAACATGAAGTGAAGTACTGCGACAGTCATCCCGTCTATAACAAACAATATGTGGGATCCTCTGAGTAAATCACAACATAAATGACATTGCCTGTGACGGCCAACTGGCTATAACGAACAGTCCGTGAGATTCCCTTTCTCTTGGTAAATCACGACATAAACGACTTTAGCCAAAGAAGACGATATCTTTCTGACGCTGGCACGCATCCAACCAGTGTTATAGTTTTCATAGACAAGTTGAACTGTTGTTCTACGCATTGATTGAGATAACTAAATTTAGCAAAAGACTAGGTTTAGAATGTGCTGGAGTGAGCATTTAAGAGTGATATGAACATGAAGTGAGCTGATATTGTGGGCTTTTATACATGGCAAAGAGTTTCCCTCGAGAGGGGTGTAGACTCCTAGCAAGAACAGAATTAAATTAGAGACAGAAGAAGCAAGAGAAATTAGTTTTAAATCTTTTTTTTAAAGTGATTTAATGCAACATCACAAAATGAACTTTTCTTTAGGCCTACATGAAGGCCTGCAAAGACAACAAACAAATGAGGCTGAGATACAGCCAGCATACCAGCAGGAATGCACAGCTAAGCACACCAAAGTCTAATTTAGAATGCAAGGACAAAACTCTTGAGAATTAATGCGACCTGACACTTTTCATTGCTAGTCTCTGTCGGATGATGTTTAAGACCCATATATCTAGCCCTTCTCAGCCCAAGCCGTTTGCCCCGTTTCAAGTTCACGACTACACTTCTCGCATTTAATGTCTTGGGAAAGCACTATCTCCTCAAATATCGTTGGGCCAGGAGCTGTCAGAAAGCGTAGGCTAGTTATAAGGAGGATATATGGCACCTTGATAACTTACTCCATACATTCATCATGAAGAGAGCAAGGTCAAAAGAAAAATCGGGAGGAAAAAAAATACATGAAACAGAGCCGGGTTGAAACCACGTCTCATGGCGTGGTGCCGTATAACACGAGAATGGAACGGATGTCTTCTTTCGGCAATAAGATAGCACAGAGGCTGTGGCGATAGCCTCGCCCCAGCAAATATCTAGCCACTGATACGGTCACATCCCGGCCAAAAATAAATAAATAAATGGATTTGTGTTATTCCTTTAGCTACTTCAAATCTTTCACCCCTTCACCTTTCAGATGCAAGTGAGATTTTATGTCTCTGCTTCTTCCTGCAGAGACAGCTCGGGCTAAATGGGTAGATATGATCGCGCGAGTCGGACTTATCCCAAGACCGGGGAGAGAGAAGCACTCACTGGTGCGCGCACGAGGCACAATTTGTCTTTTTTGCGGATGACACCCGACGTGATGCGATCAGAAACTCTTCAATCACTGAGGGACAGGTACTGGATAACGGAGAGACTGACTTAAGGCTGAGATTCTTCGTGGGGCCGTGAAGGAGACAAAAAGAAGGGGAGGGAAGAAGGGGATATGAATAAAAAAATTGAAAGAGACTGAAGGTACATAAGGACTAAATTTTAGACAACTCGGAATGGAAACTTGTAAGTCAGAGACTTAATGTCCAGAATTTCATCACAAGAGAGAACGGTGACTGGAAACTAGGCTTTTAGTACTGGGACTAACAACCAGGAACTTTGCTAAAGCACAAGAAAGAAAACAATGAGTAAATGAACGAAAGAGCTGAAAACCGAGGCTTTATAGTTTTAGAGCCACCTAGAAGTAGGAATTTAGATAGCACAGTGGAAAATATGGCAGAGAAACGATGAACCTCTGGACTAGAAACTAGATTCTTTATGTAGTCGAAAAGATACCTGCAACCAGAAATGTAGACCTGGCAATGAAGGCCATGAAAGCAATGGCAAATCCGAAGCCCATTTGTCTAATAGGGGTTGGATGTTTGGTTNGAATTAAGATGGGATAGACGATGAGTTGAGGCAAATAAAGCAAGGATTTGAAGCCAAGCACACAAGGTGCTGAGGAAGTGGCCAGTTCGAAGCCCATTTCCCATAGGGAGGGAGGGAGGGAGGAAGGAAGGGAATGAGAAACCGTAAAGAATAAAAGACAGTCTTGGTCTATAAACAGCCTCATTAAAGGAAGAAAAAAAAACACCGGAAACATGCCCATATGCATATTAAAGCGTCAAAAAACCTGTACGGCTTTATAAGCACCTATTTGAGTCATCTTTATTCACGATTTCACTTCATCTTGGAAGACGTTATGTCTACATGTCTTAAGGAAACAGGTCCAGGTATGTAAAGCGGCCAGGTAAAAGTAAGACACACAGACCCCTCCAATCTCCTGCATTGGATTTCCCCATCGACACTCTCTAGCGAACGCGTAGAAGGTGAAGAAAAAAAATTTACGGACAGGAGACAAGAAAACAATGGGTGCTCCCATAAGTATATTATTATTTTTCATCTGTCTGTGTTTTGATCACCAGGGCGAGGGAACCACTTAATCTGTGCCTATCGGCTCATTTTCTTCCCTTCGGGCCTGCCACACGCAATTTGGGCCACAAGTGATATTGGTGCAAATAAATGTCGACTGGTGGGGAAAATCCTGGATTCGAACTGTTCATTAGAATTGTTCCAGGATCTAGCAGGAGAGTAAATAAAATTAATGTGATGTATTTCTTATGTCAAGGGCTCAACAGACGGCTTGTGCAGCGGTACAAAAGAAAAGAAAAGAAAAGAGAGGTACGAAGCGGACTGAGAAGAGAGCAGATTGAGAGAAAGAAGACATAGAGGGAAAGGTCGGGGAAAAGAAATGAAACAGATGAAGATATATAGAAAAAAACAACAACAACAACAACGAACAATGAGAAAATAATGCTGGAGAAAAAAGAAGAATATGTTCAGTTCATCTGTTCGCTTTGTTGTAAGCATGTGCCATAAGAATGTTTAAATACGAGTAAATTAGCACGTACTAGAGTCGAATTTTATTTCGTATATTTCCCTCGCAGTCTCTCCATTATAAGAGTCTGCATTCTCACATCATCAGCTTTCACAACTCGAATGTCATCCATCCTCATTTTCTCCAACATATTAAATTTACTTTCTCTTTCTCTCTTTTTTTTTCTTCCAGAGAAACAAGAGAACCCCAAGCGCAAATCTTGCCAATGTGTTGAAACGGGAAAAAACCATAAGACAGCTTAAAAATTTCCTCTAAACATTTCTTCGACAGGCATCACTTCTGACTGTTGTTTATTTCAACGCACTGCAACTCTATACTTCCTCGGAAGCAACAAGAGACTGAGGAGGGTGAATCTAAGTCTACAGCCGGAGTTAGTTAACTAGAACCAGGATTACCACCAGACAGAAACCTATAGAAGCTGACGTCTCCCTATTCCTTCGGGGATTCCATAAATCAACAAAGTAATTGCAAAACTGTGCACGTATTTATAAACTCATTCATTAGACTCAGCAAGGCATCCGATTTTAAAAGTGAAATTCCTGCATCTGTTGAGAGATGTAGATAGCTTGTCTTCGCGAACAACTTTTTTTTTTTTTGGTTCCAAAAGAGAAAAAAAAATCTCTGACGCAAACCAGGAGCCAGTACAATTTTCAGAATCTACAAATCTGAGATGAAATTGTCTGGGCAGCAACTCAAACTTAATTCAGTTACGGCTTAAGATATTAGAGGAAAAGCTGTACGTTCCCTACACTAGAACAGAATCTTGCCAGTGGTTTATCAATCTTTGTTTTTTACACACATCCACTAGAACTCATCCCCTCAAATTTTAGTTTGTCGGAGTCTTAATCCATTTCTTTGAACAGATTTCGCCCGCTTCCTCCTTCTCCTGCAATCTCTTTCCTCACCTCCCACCTCCCCTCAATTCTCCAAACCCCAAACCCAACCCATTCTTTCTCACCATCCAAAGATATCAAATGTTGAATTCATGTGGTAGAAAGAGCGAGCTGTGGGTTGTTTTTTTTTTNGTTTTTTTTTTTTTTTGGGGGGGGGGGGACTGGTGGGAAGGAGAGGGGTGCAATAAGTTATACAAAGGAACTGGTTATACAAACAATTTATCCGTATATGATGGAGACTGCACAGAAATATAAAAAAATAAATCCTTTTCAGCTTCTAATTTTCGCTTTTCCAGTCTCGTCTTCACTTGACAGAATATAAATATAAGCGCATTAAGAGCTCCTCGGTTACGGTAGTTCGCTCCTGTGCTTCAATCTTATCATGAAAAAGAGACTAAAGACAGGATAGGGACGTGGCCCAAGCAAGGCTTTATTATTTTGCGTGTGAAGCACGGCACGAAGGCGACACTCTGTCATACACCGGCCTACAATTAATAAGGTATGCCTCCACCTGTCAGGCCCAATGTTGCAGTCCTTGGCATGACAAAACCTAGCCAGCCTCGGCACGGGACCCCCTTTCAGCGCAGGTACCTCCGCTAGTAATTACGGACCCCTTCCGTACACTCGCCTCCTCAAGCCGCGTTCATATCCACAATACCTAGCCGGCCCTTTTGCTTTGCTCTCTGGCAGGCATTCGTTGCCGGATAAAGTGAAAAAAAAAACAAAACAGAAAGAGCTTTTTCTAGATGCATTTTATGTGACATCTTTTGTTGGCGGGTTGGCGGTGTTGCCCCTATATCGACTCCCCTACTAGCTTGCTGCTTTGAATAAACGAAGACTTACACATAATGATGAACGTTCATGCTAAATGGCAGTGTTAATTAATGACGGCCGTACCCTACCAGCAGTTGTTTGCCTGTCTTGTTTCATTAATCACATTTAAGAATTAAAAACGACGGTACCGCAAATTCATGACAGGGGCACCTGGGTCGTACTTCATTACACTGCAAGCCAAGATTACTTACAACAGCTTAATTTGGGGGAGAAATGACAAACCGAACAGCCGTGCTGGGCTGGCTGACAAGACTCGGGCCATGTTAAAACAAGCTACACAGAGAATTTTCTGGATGAAGACTCTACACGCCAAGTGCAGCCTGTCGTTTTCGTTTAAGTTTAAAGGACGTTTACAAACTAACAGGGACCGCGCTTCGACAGTTAAGTGCTGTTTTTACTGTTGCTCAGCACGTTGCCGTGTTGGGGTAGCCATGTGCATGTTCTTAACACCCAGAACACAGAACCGGCGAGAAGTAACAAGCTCCTGTCCTCATTCTGCGTATCCGCTCCGCTTTCCTCAGTTTATACGTTTTCAGAACGCCGACCCCGGCTCCGTTCTCTTCTTTCTGTAAATCTGCCACCAATCATTAAGGACTAACTATATTTATTTTCTCATGGTCGGATTTAGGTAGATCCCCTCGATTCACGAGCCCTGAGTTTTGCTTTCAGCCCAGCATGGAGGTAGGAGCGAGGAGAGAGAAGAAATGCAGTATGGTATGGTACAGGAGAAGCCAGTCCCAGTGCATGATATGAAAAGATAGGAGAAAGAAACTCAATGGATAAATACCTGGTTTCCCATTTGGCTAAACCTACATTGTTATTGTAGCGTTGTGTTCAGTTGAAATGGCTGCAAATGAACCGTCTAGCGGCAAAACGGGGAACAAATTACATGTATAACATATACGTACATAACAGTGTACATGTATATGTTTTCACTGCTGTGCATGAGAAGTCACGGCATTTTCCAACGCCCGAGCACAGACTTAAGAAATACAACTTATGACGTCGGCACCGGGTAAGGACTGGATGGAAAAGTCAAAGAATGAAGTCTTATAAATTCGCTGGGACGCGCGCGCGACCTGGGTTTCCGGTGCTCTTCCTGGGCTCCTACTGCAAGCAGTTCTAAGTTGTCATGAGGAATCTATATTAAAAAGCAACACCACATTTCTTGGGGACAGATGCTGGAGGGGCAAGGAGTACGATATGAAGTGTTGTATGGCATGTAACCTTCTCTCTCCGCACGCCTTGTGACGCACTCTGGGCGCAACATTCATGCATCACATATTCTGTTCGCGTATGCGTCACCCAAAGCAGACTTGACGGAGAATGTTTTCATTATGATGCGTATAAGCAGTGTAAGCACAGATGATGTATACGACATAACACATAAGCATGCCAAAACGAGACAGATGTCTTAACCCCAGGCACACTGCACTCACGATAGTGCGCTTAACTGATTCAGCGTGAGCTCAAATTGGTGGGTTTATCCGAGATGATCTCGGGGCATATGCTTCAAATTTTGCTCGAAAAATGGTTATGGCAGTACATTAGGATGGGGAGGGGGAGGGGGGAGAGACGTGACGAAGGAACGGGGAAAGATGACGAAGGGGGCTTAGGAGGACATCAAGAAAGGGCGCAGGATGAAAAGAAACCTCGCGACTGAGCAAAAAAGGTAGGCAAAATGACCGAACAAACTGACAGACATGAAAGACCAGTGATTGACTGAAACTGTGAAAGTTGATCATCAGGGTGGACCAGACAGAAAAAACTACAAAGGAGAGAAAAAGGTCGTTACGAGAGTGGGCGTGGGGGGACTAAAGTCAAAGCTACAAAAGAACTTTTTGAAAAGTGGTTGCAAAGTGCACCAAGATGGATGTTTCTTCATCAAATGTTGACATTTGGGGAGTAAGATAATGGAACATCTATTTCCTCAATCTCCTCTAACCAGTCAGCGACAAATCCCTAGAGCTCGTAACTGGAGTACGCCAATGGGCCAAGCGGGCGCCCTCCGGGAAGAAGCGGTAAATCTAAGTCATCACAACATGAATGTCTCCCTAGCATAATAATTTATTATTTACCTCCAGTTTCAACACTCTTCAAATTCACCGAGTTGGTGGCTTGGTAAGGTTAAGGAAGGTGGAGAGCAGGGGCAAGAGCACAGGTTAAGACCTGAGTGGAAGCTTGCACGAATGATAATGAAGCTCATTACAGACAGGATGGCTTGGAAAGTCATATGGGGGCGCTGTGCCTCCGCGGGTTTCCAGTGGGAACCAAACACAGCTACGGCCACGACCGCGCCTCAACTTCCACTAGTATGGTACACAGCTGGAAAGTGTATGGTAGTATGTGCACAGTTGGTAGTGGTGGTGGTGGTGGTGGGAGAGAAAGGGAAGAAGGAAGGATACCATGGTTCAAGAATATAAGCAAAGCACTGAGACTGAGAGTTGAGATTGAAAGAAGGAAAAACAGCGAGAAAGAGGGTTTGGTTTTTGNGGGGCATCGACCGTACAGAAAACGGAATGGATGAAAAAAAAATAGAAGGTTAGGAGAGAGAGGGTAAACTCTAACGGATGCCGTAAGTCAAATCTCAGACTATTTCCAAGTATCAAACTCACTACAGCAGCAGAGCCTCACGATCTCGAACCCATGTACTCGATAAAGTCCCTTAGTTTCACTATTAAACATCGTCTATGCGATACAGTCCCTTAGATTCAATATTAAATGTCATGTACGCGATACAGTTCCTTGGATTCAATATTAAATGTGACGTTTTCGATAAAGTCCCTTAGATTCAAATTTAAATGTCACGTACTCGATAAAGTTCCTTGGAGTCAATATTAGATGTCTAGCAGCAAGTCAAAATGAGGCTCATGTCGCTTAGACTAGACACTGAGACATCAGCCTCTAAAGGTGTGCCAGTATTTCGTTGTTGTTGCCGGGATTCGAAAATTAAACCATTATTCGTGTATAAAAATACTAATTTCATGAATTACTGGCTAGTAATTGCGAAAATATCTGATATTTTATGAAGCATATTTGATGATACATGAAGTGTAAAATTGTTCTTTAATCGCGACTTTCTATGAATTTTACTGTTACATGGGGGGTGACCTCCTGCCTCTTCTGAATCCAACAAACTCAAAATCATTTTATACGAGTCCCCCGGGATTCCATTTCATAAAGTCCTAACCCTAGTTTTGATAATACATGGATACACGCTTTCTACCCTTTTCACGTATCAACGGCCGACCGCTCCATCAGTGGAAGCACACAATGGCCAGATTTCATTACCGAAAGAATGCTGGAAATGACCTTTCACGAGCCAACACCAAAGGGGTCGGGAGATAATCCAAGTGATTCATCGCTGTCACATAAACCACAACATTAATATTACAGGAGAGGAAGAATGGATGCGTGTCTGGTGGTAATTGTGAGGGCAATTTTTTTTTTCAGGAGTTTCCAAAACAAATTTGTTCTTTTTTGTCCTGGTCTTTTTTTTTTTCTCTCTCTCTCTTTGGGAGGGGAACAAAATCAGGGGCGGACCACATCAACACATCGAGCAAAAGTAGAGTCTCATTATCCCAAATGCCAGGGGACCAGTACATAGTTTTTACAGTGTTCGACTTTGTGTGTAATATTTGGTATGGAGATCAAGTGGTAACTGTGATAGCATTTTCTTAGGGGTTTCAAAAACAAGTTGGTTTTTTTTTGTCCCGTGTCTTCTTTTTCTTTGGGAGGGTAAAAAATTCAGAGGCGGATAATATCAATAGATCGAGCAACAGATGCCAGGGGACCAGTACATATTTTTCCAGTTTACGTTCGAGTTTGTATTTAAAAATTTGGTATAGAAATCAATTGATTATAGGTTATTTTTTTTTTGCGGAAAAAGGGGGGTGGAGGAAGAGAAAGGGGCAGGAGAGTCCAAACCAAGTTTGTGTTTTTTCTTGTGTCTTCTTTTTTTTTTCTTTGAGAGACAAACAAATCAGAGGTGGATCACGTCAACAGATTCAGCAACAATAGTGTCTCATCATCTCAAATACTAGGGAACCAGTATATAATAATATTTTCCAGTCTACAGGGTATTCGGCTTTGTGTGTAAAATTTGGCATGGAATTAAGGTGTTATTGTGATGGCATTTTTTTTAGGGCTTTCCAAAATAAGTTTGTGTCTTTTCCTGTGGTCTTTTTTTTTTCTTTGGGAGGCCAACAATTTCAGAGGTAGATTATGTCAACACATCCAGCAACAATAGTAATTCATCATCTCAAATGCCACGGGATCATTACACATTTTTCGCATTACAGAGTGTTCAAGTTTGTGTGTAAAATTTTGTATGGAAATTAAGCGACTCAGGACCAGCATACTGGTCCTACGCATAATCCTCACGTTATTTTGCACTGTGGTAACCACGGGAAACACTGCCATAACATGCTTTGGAATTATGCATACAGCCTGTGAACATTTTAACGAGTATACTGGCGTTTTAAGAACACAAGGTTCGAGACTGTGAGAATCTATTGTATGTTACTCAAGTAACCACTAGACGTCAGAGAGCTTTTATTTTTAAGTGAGAATATCTTGCGGACCTCTATGGTGCAGGTTGGCATACGCATAAGTATGGTATTTCCTGGTGTTAAGACCACATTGACTGTTGTAATACGAACTTGACGCAAAATTCACGTCTATGTCTAGTTCGGAATGTGATATATGATCGTAGTACCAGGAAATGCCATTCATACCTACCTCGCTATAAACAGTCTATTAGAGAGTTCAATTTGAAAATAAAAGTTACCAACATCTGATTGACGTCCCAACTACCCTGTTCCTCTCCCCTCCTTCCCCTATCCCAAGCAAAACCATCGCTTGGGGCCTCTACCTTTACATGAGCCCTTTGACTCTCGGGAGTCTCTCCCCGATCCCCCTAGCATTGCATGGACTGAGTGGGGTTAGTTACGGCTCTGATCTGGTTGCAGAGGCGGAGGAGAGCAGCTCAGGTCCCTTTGGGCATCGAAATATATCTGTTCTCGTATGTCAGTATCTTTATCTCATGTCTAGTTGGCCGAAAATTCTATGCTGTTCCTATCCCAATGTCCCTTGCCGACATCAACTGTCCTATCCGCCCCTGTGTAAACTGCTGGTTACGTAAAAAGGCGATTTGGCTCGCTTTCCTCTTTTCTAACACTTGCACTGTGCAGTAAATTAATACTTCATGACAAGACGGCTTAATCCACGTGGATACCTCTTTCATGACGTCATATCGTGCTTCTGGGTTGTTGTTTTTTTTACCTTTTGTTATTTAAAAAATGGTCCTTACAAGGTTAGACTCCTGGTTTTCTTTGTTATGTCACAAAATTTAAGCCAATGTTTGTTGAATTTCCGGCCATGATGGAGGTGGGCAATATTGTGAGCACCTACGACTGCATCTAAAGAAACTTAGGTTATAAACTTATCATTCTGTAAATTAAAGTGCACTGACACACTAAACAGATGTGGTGACAGATTTCGCAACCAACGCCATAGATCTTAAGTTTTCTGATAAACAGGTGTATGCCTTAGTCGGTTGAGAGAGAGAAAGAGAGAGAGAGAGAGAGAGAGAGAGAGAGAGAGAGAGAGAGACAGACAGACAGACAGAGAGACAGAGAGACAGAGAAGCACAATGACAAACATACATACGGTAGACAAGAAAGCAGCTATGGGAATATACCGATCGATTGGAACGGATTCTTGATTACAGGATCCAAAGATTAAGCACGTTTTCGCCTGATTTGCCCGTTGACTAAAGAATGATAAAGACGTAAAACAAGAAAGGTGGATTCGAGACACATCTGCGTTAAGAACATTGATCACTAATGAAGCTGCGCGTTGCATGCTGCAGACCTCGGGGGTACTTGAGTCAAGTACACTATTTACACAAGGGAGGTGATCAAACAAGGGAAACAAACGTGATCAAACTACGATTTTATCTTAAACAAAGTTTCCAGGCAAAAGAAAGAGAGTCGATGATTAGGCATTATGCCGCCTTGAAATTAGTCATTATTAAGTGTTGTGCTTTTAGACACCTGTGTTTGGGTTGAAAAGAAAATGTTACTAAGTGATCAGGGCCGTGATTACCTTCCCCCCAGCGCCCCCTCCCCAGATGAGCTTTAATCAAGAACCAAACATCATATTTCCGATGGTATATGAGAAACACCCTTGTTTACCAAACTTAGTGCGTCTGTGACCTTTAGAAGTGAAACATTTATGTAGGGAAAACAATGTTACGTCACTGATTAGTAGTATACTTCCTCGGCTTGTTTCGATTTCTATGACACACCGGAAAAATTTAGTCAGTGAGGGACGATGTCAACAATGTCAATGCTGTTCAAAGAAATTCCTCAACAGGGTGCTGGGCTGTCCGGGTGAAATAAAATCTGTAGACTATTACCAAAGCACTATTTTTGCAGCCATCTTAAAGATGCTTACTTACTATAATAAGGCTCAGGGCCCCACTGACCTTCACATCGCTACCCCCTTCCCCTCCCCCC
>JAWQUT010000030.1:308979-326619 GCA_033807755.1 Ellobium chinense
AAGGAATTTGGAAAAGGAGGAGGAGGGGGAGGGGAAAACTGAAACGAAGACTCACCTGGTGACAAGACCTCCGGCATTTGTCACTGACTATCTGTGAGCAGCAGGCGGGGGCTGTAACGACAGTAAAAAGCGGTGGGTTAGACCATAAACACCATCAATAAACTTGTTCAGCTGTTAGGGCGCAATAAAAACATAAACAGTCATAAAGGTAGATCGCGGCCCGCGAGTTGTTGCAGGGACTGTCATTGGGCCGGGGTTCCCGGTCAACCACAGGCTTGAGGACTCGGGGCTGGGGACTCCAGTGTCGCTCCCTGACACGTGGTTCTGGATAATGGACTCCGGAGGAGGTCAACAACGACTCATCGACTTGTTTATTGAAACAAATTGACTATTGACACTGGCTCAGTGGCCATTGTGGATTGCGTGACGATGCTTGACGATCTTCGAGTGCAGTGTGAAAAGCGCAACTTGCGCGTAGACCGTCGCCATAAAGTCAGCTGGACTCCACCAAGGACACATTAGGGGACACTGCCTTGTTTTAGTTGTGGCATGGGTAATGTAGTATTCACTGCATACAACCATGCAAAACTTTTCCTAAAAACACCCACTCTCATCTATTTAAATGTAAATCGGTCTGAGCAGTTTGGAATAAAAAGCAATATTAGTGGGCTGAGAGCATCTCATGTGAAACTACTTCCAATCTACAGAACAATAAAGTAAAAACAAACACTAGGTCTACTGATCAGATCTGATTTTTGTGTAAAAGCTTACAAGGTGCACTTTGATCAGTTTTTACGGCTTGGCACAAAAGCCAGATAGCCTTGAAAATTTATTTAAAAATTCAGAAACTTTGTAATCAAGGTGATTTCTGGTGTAAACAAATAACTTTTATGTTTCGCCCTCATTAAATTACAACATTCTAATGTTACAAGTATCAGCTTACAAGCAGCATGGTTCTTGAAAATTAAAAAGTATGTACAAAAAGTTTTAAGCAGTTCAAATATTCTCAACAAACAATTCCATCACAAAAAATTATGTGAAAATATTGATTTGGAACCTTTCAATAACAGTTGTTCCATGTGCAATCTAGGATGCTTTAACAATGCTGTGGCTAGTTTGTTGTTGGTTTGTTTGTTGTTGTTTTTTTGAGAAATACTGCAAAGGTTGATGACTCTCAAGCTGATAATGTACAGCAATATTCTGGACGGTAAAAATTGTTCCAGTGAAATGTAATGCTTAGCTTTGTTTCCCAGATTATACAGTTTGATTAAATGAATCTGATACTCCACATCATAAACAATGTATATAAAAAGCTCTGAAGTTACAGTTTATTTGCTGAAATTTTATCGCTAACTTCATTTCATTAAAAAATATTCAGTTACATTCATGAATATTTATGTAATCTATGCGATGCGGGATGTAAATATTCAAAACACAGGTGTGCTAAAATAACTTTGTGTGTGAATGCACTTGAACTTTGATTTTCCACTAGACTATCATTAAAACCTAATCTGAGAATTAATTATGAGACAGCATATAAATTCAAAAAGACTAAATAAAAACTTCATGACAAAATCAAATTTTTACTCAAATTTGGGACATACTGAAACAAGCAGGTGAGAAAAGGAGCATGAAAAATAGGTGAAAGTAAAAGAGATATATGAATGGTGAAAATCGAGGATAACTGGTAATACAGCAATAACATAAGTCTGTGTAAAAACATTTGTAGTGGCACTTTTTGGAATGTAAAGAAAGTTTACTGAAAATAATATCACTTCTCTTTCATTTCACCAAAAGACGAAAGCATAACGTAGCGTTGTTCCTCAGTTTACTCAGGGTTTACATGAAGGCTAATGATAGCAGACTACAGGCTCCCACTACCTGAAGTCAAGATCAAAGGAACGAAGTGGGACGAGGGGCAAAGGGGTGCAATGTTTGTACTCAAATCGTTAACACGGCGAGTTATGGCATAGCCATGAGGGTTATGGCCTGCAATCGTGTGTAAAACCGCACGCCGTGTTTTCATGTGTGTTTTCTGTACAGCACGTTTTTTAAACAACAAAGGAACCGACACCAGCACACGATGATAAACAAACCGCCATACCATAGTGCACACGGGTAGGCCCGGAGGGAAATGGCGAATCGACCCAAGGCTCGCGATATGGCCAACAAGAGAGATGTTATAGATAAGTACAACTCACCTCTGGCAGAAACAAAAGTATGAATAAGTGAAAGCCCAAGTAACAAGAGAATCATGTTGGAGGGTCTGTACATATCCGTCTGCATGCGACCATGATTGCAAACGTACTGCTCTATCTGTTCAGGTCACAGGCGAGTTCAGCCCCTTCACAACAATGAGCTGCTCCATACAACATAAACCTCCCTCGGCCCAAGCGATTGGCTGCCAGCGCGTAGCGGGACCGCTCTGTAGGCGAGGCGAGCACCACCGAGGATAACGGCAGCGATCCAAGAGGCCGTGGGACCACTGAGATTATTATAATTTTTCGAGCATGTAACATAACGAAGGACGTTTCGGAAGTTAGTCACGCTTTGTTTTTCGAAATAGCCTAATTGCTTTAAATTGCTTATAACAAGTTCTATCCAGTCATTTATCGTTTCTCGAGACTATCAACACAGTGGCTGAATTGCTTCATACTTTCTTTGTAGGTCACTAGACGCTGAATTCTTTCCAGTAAGGTTACAAAATTTATGGTCATAATTTTAGATCACGCAAAACCGAACGCTAACTAGCGAAGTAATGCTAACGTTTGTGAGGGGAAATCACATCTTTGTAAGTTACTTGCTTGTCAGATTAACAGCAGAGAAAATTTTACAGAATCGCCTTATATAACACATGTGCTCAGCCCGCAGAAGGTTAATGCTAATGTAGGATGACAAGCCTGTCTGATTCATTCGCAATTTTGTAGACTATAATTTTGTTCGATTCTGTATAAATTTGTATTTGTGGTGGAAAGAAAAGCAGAATGTCGCACAACGAATTATCATATGTATAGCGCTATTATGTGAGTAGACTGCCTCCGGCTGTGCATCATATGATGGTTTATTAAAAACTACTCAGTTGTACTGGAAATACCTATTACAGATAATTCATAATTCTCCAGTCAAATGGAAACCAATAATAAAAGTGTATACGCCACATTAAACAGAAGCGGTCATGTGCATCTATCAATAAGAATGTCTACTTATCAGTATCAATGTATACCTCAAGAGTGCTTCGTTTAGCGAATGTCTCGCCTGCAGCACAAGAGTACAGTAATTTGCAAGTCTGCCTGCCTAGAGGGCATAAGAAACTAGAAAGAAAGTTAGACACAATGGAATAATAATCGAATAGATCTGTAGACCTGAGGCTTTAACGACCAACACTATACATAACCTCTGTCATACGGTTGGGGAATGGGGTCAGGGGTTCTCTAGCTCATGAATGATAAATGCTGCTTAAGTCAGTGGGAAAGAACTATGTGATTATATTGAAAAGGGGGACCTATGTCTGAAATTGTTGGGGGAAAGGGGCGGAGGGAAGGGGAGCGCCTCAAGGACGTAATAATGTTTGTGCTTTTCTGTGTTTACATAATATATTATAATAAGTCAATTTTAGACTGTTTGTGTGGCCTGTTTATTTGTCATTTATTTATGTGTCTTTCTTGTTAGATCAGACCTATTTTCCTGCCCATTCTGACCACTTTTGCGAGGCCAGAACAGGGTCTGGTCCGGGGCTCATGGATTGGGAGGAGGAAGATTTTTTTTTTTAAATTTTCGAAATTATTTGATTTCCTATCCGTTCATCTTTACGATGTTTGCTTGCTTTCTTCTTTGTCTGCCCTTTCGTCCAGCTAGCTGCTCTTACAAAATACCAGGTCATCATTTAGTAAGTGTACATTCACACGAAACTGTGGGCTCGAAGTAAAGCCATTACACCACCACTACTAACACTACAATCTCCATCACTGCCACTTTTACCAACGTCTCTTCGTCCACCAGCCATCTTTTTCTCTACACTCCTATTTTCTTTTCCTTGACCTTTTCTTTCTTTCTTTCTTTCTTTCTTTCTTTCTTTCTTTCTTTCTTTCTTTCTTTCTTTCTTTCTTTCTTTCCTTCATCTTCCACAGTAACTCTCCTTTATCCGCCATCATTCTCCTTGTTCTTGCTGTCCCCTCCCATTCCATGCAGTTTTTTTTCCCCCTCAGTCTAACCGCTTTCTTCGTACTCAACAAACTGTAGAAACTCATATCGAACCCCAGACACTTTTTTTTCAGACGCAATATTGAGTTGTTCTGCACTGCGAACATTTTAAACATTGATTTTCGGGTGCCGCTGCATTACAGCGCCCTGGAGCACCTCAGGCCAAATAGCGATTATGTTTATTTTTTCAGAGGGGAATCCGAGTGCGGAAAATGCTATCTATGAGCGCCTAGGCGAGTGTGGCGAATAACATAAAAACAGACTGGAAAGAAAGCAGACAAATATTCTAAGGGTATTAAATGTGTCCTTAATGACGTTTTAGGCAATACAAAGGGCCTGGCTTGTAGCAGAATAATGAGCGTGTCGTAAGTCTTGTAAAGGTTGAGACTTTAGACACCGACGAGATCTTACAGTACATGTTCCACAGCAGTGATGTTGGGGCACACTCGTCAGAGGAGGACACACAGAAAAACTGCCTTTACATATAAATGACTTAGTAGTTTAGCATCTGAGCTACACCCACGCGAGCTGGCACCATAATTTTACGCAGCTCTCACGAATACTCAGGTGGGTGCCCTGCCTTTCGGGGTGTATGACGTAATAGTGCAACGTTTTGCAGTACAAATAGTGTTCAAGCTCTGTGGCAACACGTTATGTCCACCATCATTATTTGACTATACAATCTGCATCAATAACTATTGCAACGCTTCTTATTACAGTGATGCCAAGCATCTATGTTTAACTTCCACACAGGAATTTTCTTCCGTCACTTACTTAAAGTCACAAAAATCTCCAAATCTAGAGAGTATTGGTCCGTGGAAATATACGGAGATCTTTGAAATTGAAGATTGTTAGAAGCCTTTTTGAAATTATGCTGTATCGTGTTCAAGCAGATGAGAGCAACGTATTTAGCGTTTTAGAGAGCACAGCTTTTACAAATAAACGGGACATCCTTTCCTTTGTCATGTGAGTGTGTCAAGGGTAAGCAATTGCGGTGCATAATACTGAACGCTAAAAAGATGATGCAAAATATCATGATGCGCAACTTCCTATTTGCCCACTTTACTTTTGCCTTTTGCAATGTACTTCACAGGCGCGCATGTGCTGGATATTTAGCAAGACTAGAATACTGTGACTACCAACTGGCCATGCAGTGCAGTCATACTCTAATCCTACACAGTGGTGCGATATGTTGCAGTGACATAAGCAAAGGTTTTACAGCTCTAAACATACGAGTACAGTACTGCATTTTGATAAGGATCCTTTGAACTTTACACATTTTAGTACATTATATAATTGTGATCAGTTTGAAATCCCAGAGTACATCCATTTTAGGTAGGAGACAAATTTTCAGGAAGTGACATGTGTTAGCTCATTTATCCCCTGCCTCCAGTTGCCTTCACAAATAGCCTGGACAAAGTAAACAAATTCGCTGAAAGCTCATTTCGTAGCCAAATGTAAAGTGTTTTCGTACAGTACAATGTCATATTTGTTACACAACTGAAAAGTGTGCCAAGTTCGAAGGAAAACGAAAATAACGCTTTATGAGTTATCACAGACAAATACACATTCAATTTTCATCCCCGTATCTACATTTCTTTCATAGAGAATAAAATAATATGTCTTTCCACATCTTATTTGCTCTGAATATATTGCATTAGCTACACTGTTTGTAATGAAGATAGGCTTTGATAAAAATAACCATAATTATAATTTCACCTCCCCTTAGGACGCTGCTGGCTCATATTTTGTTGCTGAACTCACGTGCACATTATTCAGTTTCGAGCGCCCCGTCTCTCCACCAAAGTAATATTTTACATAAAAATTATAGGCTGAGTTCTCCTGCAAGTTACCATTCTTTTGCCAGTGCTGGACAAAGGACACCAGAAATGTCAGAGGTTTTGTTCTTAAAGACCTATTTCCATTTTTTTTTGTGTTGAAACCAAAAGCAAATTGCTAGTTTCGACATGGCGCAGCTGATGACCTGGATGTCGTGTCGGTATCTCAATATAATAAGGCATGTAGTTAAATTTAATAAGACCCCTACTGCAAAAAGCATTGGTTTTTGGTGGTGTTTTTTGGTTCCCTTGAAAATGTTCGAAAAGTGAATACATGATCTTTCAATAGATATGTAGATCGAACTTGTCTCTAGCGTTCCACTTTTCCACAGACATGTTTCATTTCGCCTAGGAATGCACAAAATAGTTGCAAGACCTGTGGGATTTTCACGTCCAAGGGTTATCATAAAATTTCTCACTCTCTTGGCGTCAGGATACATATTTGGCCCAAAGACATTCCTTTGAATTGATTTTTATCAGAAATTGATGAAAACTGTAATCGATGGGTTTATACATGTGGGCCAAGTGTAAAAAAAAAATTATAGGTATGACGATGTAAAGAGGTAAAAAGAATGATATCAGATGTCAGGGAGATCGAAATAAAACGATATCATGACTAAAAACTTGGTTAGGCTAATTTAGACCTGACCCTCAATATCTGACATCGCTTCGAGGCGAAGAAATAATCTTACGTGATATCAGCTATGTAGAACGAGTGACTGTATCAGTATAGTCACTCTTCTGGTCACAATTTTCAAAAGATAGTTGGTGGTATTTCGTGTCATATTTTCTGTTGAATAAATTCATTAAGTATTTACCTCAGTGAAAACATATGCTTTTTTCACGCAACAAAGTTACGCCAACAAATCTCGATCAAGATTTTCATTTTTCACCTTCTCAATTTCTCACTTGTGGACTGGATGATATTATATTATGCTGCAACCCTTGTCATTGGCACTGCTTCTGTGAAAAACCTGGTAAAGGTAACAATAGTAACATTATTGTTGACGTCTAAAATTAGTATGTCTACCCATTTTCCATCAATGTCAGCTGGATATAAGGATGTCTGCTCCGAATGTATTTTTTATTATGGGGGGTTGGGGGTTGGNTGGGGGAGGAAGGAACTATGAGGGACGTGACGTAAGGAGCTAAGCAGCTATAAAACACCAGATTATGTCCATCCATAGCGACATCTGCCCGATAGGAGATTTAGGTGAAATGTAGGCTACTCTGCCGGATGTCAGTCTGGGAGTAATCGGCTACGATATGCAGAGGGCAACAGGTAGCGATTTGTGGCCAACAGAAAAACAAATTGTACGACGGTTTTCAAATAGCGGTGCATCGTAAGCCACGAAAGTCGGATTTGTACACACTGATACCTAAAGACGATACTTTATTTGCATTCGGACAGTTATCCCACGAGACGCATTCTGTGCATGTACGTGGAAACTTGATACGTGAAATATCTCAGGTATGTGTTAAGTCCTGACGTAAAAGTGCGATGCGTTTAATCAAGTGGTGCCATCCAAAACACCTGTGCATTCCATTGTTTTTGCCACCATTTATACAGCCGCAACCACATCTACCACACCACATCGGCCGCTAGTACTATCATTGCCACCACTACCACGACTTTATCACCTCTGTCATAAGTACCACCAACCTGCACCACGACAAACTATGTATTACTTCCACTATTAGTAACTATTACTCTGTGGCTACCACTCCATTTACTTGGTGAATACGATGACGTCGGTGGTGGTGGTAATGGTGACGATGATGTCGATGCTGAGGAGGCTTAAAATGTTTCCTCTTTGGATTACCAATCTACAAAGAAGGGGATAACAGACGCCTTTTTATGCATACAGCACCGGAAATTTTCCCAGGACAAAAGCTGATCAATAACGGATGTCATCTATTTTTTTTTATTTTTTTATGGCTTATTTTCGAGAATGTCATAAATATGTCGTAAATAATATCATAGGGCTCTTATCATTGGAACAAGCACGAGGTCACCTTTACAGTAGTCTGAGTCATATCTAATATTCACAGTATGTAATAAACGTTCATGTTCGTGTCATTGATGGTCATGTAGGTTTGGTCGATTGGAGGCGCCTGCGTTAAAGGTCGGTTATATCGACGCCGCCTTTTGGGTGTAAGAACGATAATAGTTTTCTAGGTGGAGTTTCTGGTGTTCCATGGGCGTTTTCCCAGCAAGCTTTTGTGCTAAATGTGTCTTCCATGGCCCTCAAGATTCAGTCAGTGGCTTATGATATTACGTAGTAATGATGGAACAAGCGGTAAAGGAAAATTGAAAATATATTTTTAAAATAAAATACTCATTTATATTTATATGAATGAGAAATATAAATGTAAATATTCATACATCTACTATGAACAACAAGAACAACAACAACAATAAATTCAATATTTTTAATTCAGTATTTTATAAGTACCAGTGGATCACGTAACAGAATGCCATCCCATCATAAAGACTTAATCTGGTACAACTGACCTTTAGAAATCTAGGGTGGCGTGTAGCAATAACAAGGGGGACAAGTTTACCGAGAGATAAGTGACATTAACACACGAACTGGAAGTCTTCAAGACGGACTTGTGACGAGTACTATGACAGCTGACAGTAACAAACTTATCAGTAGTGTACTTAGCATAAATAACAACCGTATGACTGGTGCCTTGATGAAGATAACACAAGATTGTGTGTGTATCGGTCTATGTTTAGGGTTGTTACGTGTGCCTGAGTGAGGAGAAAAGGGCAGGGATAAGTATTAACTGGTGTAATACATCTGTATTTAATCAGAGGGTAATTTGAAGGGCATGTGTAAACTTTCCATGAATGACATCATTGAAGCTCCAGTTTAAAATCGTAGATGAGTGTGCCTAGAGGCCGCTGTTCAGGCGAAATTGATAGGAAAATTCCACCCAGTAGTTCAAGTCTTACAACCAGAAAGACGCAATAAAGACGTATTCGTGCCGGCATGCTGTAAATCCCTAATTCAAACAAACAAACAAACAAAGACTCTCTACCCTGTTTCCTTCTTTTTTTTTTTTACTCAGATATATACGTGTATAATCCCAGCCAGCGGCATGTACAATAAATACGTTTAAGTTTACGTACCCTCACAGTCTATATTCAAGAATTGCAGAACACAAATGAAAATATCAGTTCTCCTAAATGTACATCACTTCTTATCCATTTATATATTTAACAAACTCCACTTCAATAAACTTAGTTCCAAAGCAAATATGAGATTTAGTGGCGCAAACTGTTTAGACAAGGTAAATTTAGAATTAATAAAATGTATAAAATATATTTAGAATTTGTCAACTAAATTTAGCAGACAGATATGACCCTTCCCCTATTTGGGGTTGGCATTGTCATTTTCCTGGCGATAGAATGGATGAATCATATACGTCATCTCAGAGATCAAGAACACTGATCACTATTGGTTATGATATAGGGCCCCAGAATCTATAGATCTACATGCCAACCAGCTGTTGTACACTGTAATACCATATCTGAACATATGGTAAGAGCAAAGAAGTAGTCCAGATCTATGTACTGTACCTAATTCCTTTCGTGGCAGCAGAGGGGAAGTGCATATTAACAAGTACGTCTATTGATTTGTAGAAAACAACAACAGTAAAAATGAGACCGGATTCACGTGTTGTCATTGCTCACTTTGTATTATAACATATCGTCTTATCTCCCTCCAGAGGATTTTTTTTCTCTAGAGTTTATCCCGTCGTTGTTGCATTTATGTGATTTACTAGTCTGTTATCAAATTTGAAGACATTCCTGCTCTCCCAGATAAAAAAAAACAACCAAAAAACTAAAAGGTCATGACATTATAATGTTCATGCCAGCCCTAGTTCTCTCTATTAAAATAACTGTCAAAGAGGGCACATCGCATGTCTGCTTAGTTTAATTCTAACATTTTCCATCGTTTAATGAATGAGATTAGTAAAATTGGTGTATTTATGTTTCACTGTTTTGTTGTGGTTTTTTTTTCTGCACAGACTGTATCTTCTGCGGCATTTCATCTGTCACGACAAATGCCACAGGACGTTTTAACTCAACGAGTGAATGGAGTGATTTGGTTTTAACTCTCTTCGAGATATATTATGTACCTTGACAAAGTCATCACGCACTGAGTCTAATTCTCTGACATAATGAAACTGGTAACAACCAGTGAAGAATGGGGAGTCACAGGTTCAGATATCTCGATGCTTCGTATTTACCATTTCTCCCACTTTCCAACAACACCAAAGTTGTTAAGTCTACAAGTTGATTTTTGTGTAGGCCTAATGGTCAATTCCAAGAAATACTTTTACCTACCCTATCTGAAAATGGAGTGGCAGTGTTAGTTATTAACCTCTTAAGACCCACGTATAAGCATACTGTTTACAAAACATATTTTTCTGTGCAGTGAGTTTAGTTTAGTTGAATACAGTAACTTGCCATTGTGTAGACACAGATGTCATATCATATTTTATGCTGGTTCATGAGTGTTCCTGTTTCATGTAGACTATGTGACATATTATAATAAAATACACTCTCCAAACCTCTGTGCCAAATATGACACAGTGGGTCTTGCAGGGTTAAGAGACTTCAAAGTAACAAATAAAATATAGTTTGATATTTTGAAGTCCACAAAATAGAAGGTACCAGTTTTCAGATATCTTTCTCACCAGCTCCAGTTTTATAGAATAACGCTCTTTTATTTTTCTGCTCCTAGTTTGTTGACTGCTGCAAATGTTTGCCATTTTACAAATTAATGAGGAGTTTCCCGCCTATGCTAGAGAGAAGAAATTTAAAAAAAAAAAGAATGAGAATGGTGACATTAAAAGGAAGAAAGAAGAGCTCCGGCCGTGAAAAGAACGAAAAGAAAGAGACTGAGGACATGGCACATGGGCCGCTACTTTGCATGTCTAAACACCATAATCATTCACACGAAACTCGTTGTGGGTTTGAATGTGTGTCTCAAAACTATTTAATGCCATACCCTGAGCCAGACACAACCATGTAACGGTGGCACGGCTCACGGGCTCAGTCACGCTGGAACTGAACTCTATGATGAAAACACCAGCCAAAGCTTCAGCGTGTCCCCCCTCTCAGCGATGTTCTCTGCTGATAAACTTGTTGATTCGCCATTGAAAAGCCCTGCCTGCGTGTCTTTACAAAGAGCTCTGTACACAAGGCTGGCCCTTGTAGCTTTTGTCAAAGTCCCCAAGACTCGTCTTGAGGAGTCACTCGCGTGGAAAGGGCAAGATAGCGATCTTTAAGCTTACCCTGGTTCATTAAATCTCTTTGAGGCGGACAACAAACTGTGTCAACGGTTACCCCAATGGCACAGTGCAGCCGCAAAATCTGAGACAAAACCTGTCGCATCTTTAGATCTTTAGACTTATGCTTTTGAATTTATATTTTTAAGGATAGTGAAGGGGAGGCCGGGGGGTAACCACTTGCACTTTTTTTTTTAACATTAAGAATGCATTATTTTTTTTTTTTTTGCTCAAGGCGGAAGAGAGAGAGAGAAAGAGAGAGAGAAAGAGAGAGAGAGAGAGAGAGAGAGAGAGAGAGAGAGAGAGAGAGAGAGAGAGACTTGTGAATAACAACAACAAAAAAAGTAGAGCAAACAACTTGAATAGATATGAACTAAACCGTGTTGACCTTTTGTGAAATATATATCTAATGGCATGTCTGTGTGCACATATTTGCGCTTGGAGAGGGATAGAACAAAAGAAACACAACACTTCCATTTTTTTTGCAGTGATATTTGTTTCTTTGGGCGAAACTGTGTTTCTGGAAAGAAGGGAAAGAGGAGGAGGAAATGACCTCACTTCATTTCTTTGCCATCTAATTCTATATGAATGCAAAATGAATAACAGATGCAGAAATCTTTAACTGCGCAGTGTGTCTACCCTATTCGCCTCGCCTCTCCCCTAATGAAACATGCATGATTTTAACCCTCCTCACAAGTCCTTCCACTCCACGGCATATACAATTAAGATCCCATTCACACTTCAAAATGAAAAAAACAACAATAACACCTCCTCTTTTCCACACACACACACACACACACACACACACACACACACACACACACACACACACACTCAAGGACATGAAGATTACATAGTACAACACTACCAACAAAATATCATTACGAAAGAAAAATCCTGCGTTATCATACTAGATCAGTCTTAGAAGTAAACAATCGAAGTGTATGGCGGGTTGCAGCATTCTAGTGGTTTAATGTGCCAGAAAATTATCACGGCTCCGGCATTGAGCACCCATTCATTGTTGGTGAAAAGCGGAGACGTTTAGTGCTGGCGGGATCTCAAGCAAGGAGGCATTACGCGACTCTTCTTTCAAAGGACCGTTTTTGCTCTCGGTCCTTTATTCGGCCTGTGAGACTGTTTGTATCGACGAGTATTACTCGGGTAATAAGTGTTGGGTCTTTAATCATAAATACGCCGGAATGGCAACGGCGGAGACATCTTTACTGATAGAAGAGTGATGAGGTTATTGGTTTATCTGACCACCCTCTCGGAGCTTCTCCAGTGTCAGGGGCGGATCTACACCCTTAGCAACGGGTAGGGATGGAAGAGAGGATAAGATAGAAACCTTTATGTATCGACGAGTATTATTGGTAATAAACAGCCGGAACGGCAATGGTGGAGACATTTTTACTAGGAGAAGTGTGATGGAGCTGGTTTATCTGACCACCCTTTCGGAGCTTCTCCGGTGTCAGAGGCAGATCTACAGCATTGTAGGTTGGAGGCNGGGGGGGGGGGGGGGGGGATGGAAGGAAGGATGAGATCAAGGATAGAAACCTGTTTGTATACACGAGAATTACTAGGGTAATATGTGTTGGCTCTTTAATCATAAATACGCCGGAATGGCAATGGCATCTTTACGAAGAGAAGTGTGATGGTGGTATTGGTTTATCTGACCATCCTATCTGGGCTTCTCCAGTGTCAGAGGCGGATCTACATCATTAGGGATGGAAGGGAGGATGAAAATAGAAACCAGCTTGTATCGACGAGTATAACTGGGGTAATAAGTGTTGGGTCTTATAATCATAAGTAGCCGGAATGGCAGTGACACAGACATCATTGCTAGGAGAAATGTGATAGCGTTATTGGTTTATCTGACCACCCTCTCGAAGCTTGTCCAGTGTCAGAGGCGGATCTACAGCTTTGGCATTGGGGTGGAGATGGAAGAAAAGGTGAAGCTAGAAGCCCATGGTAGACAGAGCTGGATGAAAACAGTTTTTTTTCGGTCTCTGTTTCTTCTCTGTCTTTCGGAAGGGGAGGGGGTGGACTGGCTGGTCTATATAATTATGTCCGAGGAAGAAGCACAACCCTCTGAAAACTTGCATGTAATTCAGAAATTATCAGTCAGTACTTCACGCCTTGGTTAAGTTTCTTAGCGCGGGCTGGAAGTTGTATCAACAAGAGGAAACTGACAGATTTGAATTCTTTATTTAGTTTTTCTTTTCAGTAGTATTAAGTTCCTTTCTCGTATCTCGTTGCTAGTTTTTTTTTCTCCTTCCCCTATTTTTTGTTGTTCTCTAGCTAAAATCTAGCTAAAACTATCTTTTGATTGGAGTTGTGTGTNGGGGGGGGGGGAGGGAGAGGAGGACCCTTGAATAAGTCAACGCCCTTGCCCATGAGGGCTAGGCTGAAATTTTGCAGTCCTACAGCGAAGACAAGCCCACAAAGGCTATGCTCCTGACAGCGTGAGGGCTTTGCCACAACGTTGGGGGGACTTAGATCCAGTGTGTCCTGTAATTACGGGCCACACGCCCGGCTCAGAAGGTTGAAATCAATGGTCTTACGCCGATATATGCGTATAATTTTTATCACTTTGATCTTAAGAATGAGAGAGGGAGAGAGAGGAGGAGGAGGAGGAGAGAGAAAGAGAGAGAGAGAGAGAGAGAGAGAGAGAGAGAGAGAGAGAGAGGGGGGATTGGGGAAGGGAAAATGTGAAAATCTGCAAGGGGGAGGATGGAGTATTAGATGAATGTAGGACATTGGACGAGTTCACTTTTCTATGATATTGATAGGAAAGAAATCACGTCACAGAGAATAAAGTCCAGCCTCCTGGACGAGGCTAAGTATGTAGGCCTACAGTACGTAAAATGTGTTTTGCTGTGTAGAAAACACAAACATGTACGTACATACAGAGAGAGAGAGAGAGAGACAGAGAGAGAGAGAGAGAGAGAGAGAGAGAGAGAGAGAGAGAGNAGAGAGAGAAAGAGAGAGAGACAGACAGACAGACAGAGTCAGACAGACAGACAGACAAACAGACAGACAGAGACAAAGACAGACAGACAGACAGACAGACAGACAGACAGACAGAGAGACAGACAGACAGACAGACAGATCTTAAACACTGAAAAGAGAGCGATACTGTCTCGATGATGCTGCGGAAAGTAAGTTACAAAAGACTGACGTCCAAACATTTGATGACGTCCAAACATTCTGCCAATAACAACAATACTAGTAAAAAGGCTAAGGCAGCACTGCCTACTGGAAAGATGATGAAAGATCATGTATACTGGTGAAAGGTTATGTATAAATATGTTCATATTGAAAAAAAACGTGAGTCTTCGAGTGTTAATTGTAAAGAAAGACATAGAATGAGCCTCTGTCAACGTCTGTCCAAATGAACGGAAAAGAATTTTTTAAAATGATAAAAAATGCAATGAAATTTATGTATATAGAATCCATATCACTCAAGCCCTGATGATTACCCTTGTGACTGTAGTTTCACTGTGTTTAAGCCAGGTTTCCATTTGACAGGCACCTGCACTAAGGATAATGTGGTTGAAATGCTTTCCTGTGCCACTTACAACATGACCACGATAGAAATCGAACTCAAGACCTTTAGATTCTATTTCAAACCACTGAGCCATGAATCTCCACAATGATGCTATAATGGAGAGAACACACACACACACACACACACACACACACACACACACACACACACACACACACACACACACACACACACACACACACACACACACACACACACACACACAATAATGATATAGTTGAGAGAAACACACACTCACACAAACATACACACACACACACACGCACACACACACACAAACACAAACACGAGATCAACAAAGAGAGAGAGAGAGAGAGAGAGAGAGAGAGAGAGAGAGAGAGAAGATGAGGGAGAAAGAGGAATAGGAAAGGTAAATGTAATTAGAACTTTGATGATATTCATATCTTGAAGAGCTTAGTTTTAGCTTAATCTGGTATTAGCCATGCACGTGTGGTTTTAACGAATGGAAGGGATAGAATGAGAGACTGATGATTTAATGGCGTAAGAGCTCACCTGATCCCTGGTAAAATGTCAATACCTTTCTAAATGCTTATCGTATAAGAATCTTTTAAATTTATGATGCCAACTTCCCCGAAATGAAAAGAAGACTGCAGTTTTCATTTACTTCTTATCGTATTTGCAACAGTATCGTCAATGCTGTTTGCAAGGTGGCCCAGAACATGCATTTGTTTCGTTGTTTGTTTGGGGTCGATCATGGACCAATGATTAATGAGGTCGCGACAATAAAAAGCAATTAGTTTGGGCGCGCATGTAATAGAGGATGATTCAGATATCTTTTGTATTGTGTAGGAATTGTTTTAAAGTAAAGTAGGTTAAATGCACAGAGAGAAGAAGAAAAAGGAAGAGAGCGAGATACAGAGAGCCAAAGAAAGAAAGGGAGACAGAGAGATATGGAATGAGAAGAAACACATACTTGAATTGTTAATCTGGTAAAGGTATGAACGATATACATTTACATGAAGTCCAGTCAGAATCAATCGACGACTTTAACCAGAAGATTGTTAAATCTAAGCCTACAATACGTGTGAAAGATAATGACATCGACTGGATTGTGCTGAGCATAATGAATTTGAATTTTCTCATTTCCCTAGAGGTCACACAAGGCCGTAGACCTCATCACCTCGTTCATTCCTCCCCTTCCTCCAATCCCGCAACTGCGTTTCGTTTCTTTTATCTTGGGGNGGGGGGGGAGCGGAAGGGGGAGGGGGCTGACCTCCAGGACGTCGCATTGGTTTTTGCGCCACCCTTGTCAACCTTGATTTTACGCCACCAAAAATACTAATTTTGTAATAAAAATGAGTACGATCACAAATCGATCTCAAGTGAAACGAAATATTCAGTATCTAAAGAATAATTGTGTAAAATAGTATGGGGTTTCTTAAGAATTGTAAGCAAAATGTGGGAAACAGGGACAACCAACCTGAAAACATACTGTGCGTAAACATGTCTTGCTTTCATGATAAACATAACGTGGAGAGTACATATCTATTCCTCATGAAAAGACCGTATCACTGGAACGCCCATATATATATATGGACGATGATTCAGTCACAACATTCATTCAAGGTTAGACAAGTAAGACTTGTTCCATTTATACAGGGCGCGTTTTAATTTATCTCTACAGTGATTTCATTGCTTTTATCGGACGATTATCATAACACAAAATCTAATAACTACCAACCGAATAAGGTACTCGTTATCTCCTGGGGACCTCTAGCATTCTCAAGGATGTAGCTGTGCCATGACTGAATTCACATCAGTAGGCATTGATTCAACGTTACGGAGACAATGTTCAAAAAGATGAAGCAACAATTTAATTGCTACTTTGTTTTGTTCTTTAACTCGTATACTCTTGATAATATGAATAATGGCTCCTTCGTTTGTCAACAACACTTCAAGCAATGAAACATGTATGTGAAAGTATCACTGGGAATAAGCAGGCTAGGCAATGCACGCTTTGAGCTATTTGTAATCCATCTAAAATGTCATTTCAAGGAAATAAAGCAAGATGCATCGAGAACTGTACAAAAGTAATCAAGCGGTTGCTAAAAGCAAACAAAGATAGAGGTGACTGTTTGCGCTGTAGTGAAGGTTGCTGGAGGTATAAGATGCCAAAAATACCTGGCATAAACATATGCAATTTTAAATAGTCCCTATAAAAACAGAAAACTGGCCATGGGGAGGGGGGAAAGGGTTGGATTTGAATTTCAAATGCTTAGATAGGTGCAAATATATTATATTGTAGAATAGGTGAGGTTTAGCCACTCAAGTATAAAATTTGTGGCTGTTGCTAGGTGGGTAAGGTTACCCTGTTTCCTGAGTGAAAAAATAATAGGTAGTCTGCTTCACTGCCTAAGTTCTCAAAATCTAATTGGTTTAGGGGCATTTTTCTTGGTGTCAAAATTTTCAAGAAGAGTTAAACAACATGTTTGGAAAGTATTTTGGCATGGGACCCCTGGATAAGTTAATGAGAGGTGTAAAAGTTATATAGCCGACAGTGAAAAAAAACATTGGCATCTTCATATCTGGAGATGGTAGTGTTATCTCGCCGATGGCAGACACACTGCTGACACATATCTGATGCGGTTGTCTTTTGTGGTGTTATATTAGTGGAGTTAAGAGAAGAAATGAAATCAGAGGCTGGCGTGAAGAATAGAGAAAGAAAAGAGAGAGAGAGAGAGAGAGAGAGAGAGAGAGAGAGAGAGA
>JAWQUT010000030.1:329178-348883 GCA_033807755.1 Ellobium chinense
AGAGAAAGAAGCAGAGGAGGAGGAGGAGGAAAGGTGATGACACATTTTTAGCTAGGGGTTAGTATATATTCCTTGCATTTAGATACGAATTGGTTTAAAAAAACTATCGAAACCGAGAAAGACTAAAGACATAGCAGTTAAGTTTGCCTGCTTGTTTGTGTCATGAGCTGGCTCACTACGCTCCTGCACAATCCACAAAGCTGCACAATAGCATGTCCTATTCATCCTTAACTTTTGAAAACTTGGCTAAATCGAAGTTCTCAGACGACTTTCCACAGCAGAAGTCGATGATGTGCCAGTCGGTGTCTGCCTGATTTCCTGTCTGCACTGCATTAGCATGTCTGTCGATAATTGGTCTGTCTGCCCGTCTGTATGTCTGTCCCTCTGCGAGACTGTCAGTCTACCTTCCTTTTGGTCTGCGACTCGTTTTGACATTGTGTCAGTCTCTGTGATTCCGTGTGTGTGTGTGTGTGTGTGTGTGTGTGTGTGTGTGTGTGTGTGTGTGTGTGTGTGAGCTTACCTGCATGCTGAGCTGCATGTCAGCTTGCCCATCTGCCTGTCTGTCTGCTGATCTACTGCTGATCTAGTTGTCTGTCCAGCCATCCGTTTGCCTGTCTGTCTGTCCGTCCGTCTGTCTGTCTGTCTGCCTGCCTGCCTTCCTTCCTGTCTGTCTGTCTGTCTGTCCGTCCGTCCGCCCGCCTATCTGTCTGTCTGCTTGCTTGTCTGTCAGTCTGTTTACCTATCTGTCTGTCTGTCTGCCTGGGCTGCTTGTCTGTCTCTTCGAATCTCTGCCTGCCTGCCTGTCCGTCCGCCTGTCCGTCTGTCTGTCAGTTTTGTTTGCCTGCTTGCCTGCCTGTCTGCCTGTCCGACGGTCTGCCTGTTTGTCCGCCTGCTTGCTCTGTCTGTCTGTTTATCTGTCTGTCTGCCTGCCTGCCTGCCTGTCAGACTGTCTGTCTGTCTGGTTGAGTCATTGTGCAGGTCTCCTTTCCACACGTCCACACCCTCTGTATCAGTAGGCCGCACATTAACAAATTTCCCTTGAACAAACCTTGCATTCATTCCTGGAGCGGACGAAAATATCCAACCTTGTCTAATCACATCAAAATGATCCGAAATGTACCGAATGACTCAGGAAAAAGCGACGAACAAAAACAGTTCATAGAAACAACTACAGTAATTTCGTACATAACTGCGTTTTGATATTAGATTTGTTTCGTTAATTATTTAGAAACGTCGCCCTCTCCGGGTTTTCCTGCCGACTCTGTTCAAGTCCATTATGATTACAAACATGTTTTTAAAGGTTGCGAAACAAATCGCCATAAACGCCTTGCTTCTACTCGAAGTCTTTCTTTTATCGGATAGAAACAATGTCCTTCCTTCTACCTTATTGGTTGAAATCAATCTATAAAAGCTAGACCTACATACCTTTCCCTGGACTCATTTATAATTTAAAATTCTCTGATGAAGAGCGAGCAAACAAATGCAAACAAATTTGAATACCTCTGTGCAGGAAATATTGAAGTTTATTTTGTTGCTGTCTGAATTACATGTATTTTTTTTCTAACACTGGTGCTTTTCTCTCTTCCCCCCCCCCCCNCCTTTCTTTTCCTTTCCTTTTCCCTTCCCCCCTTTGTTGGAAATTTCTAAACTCAGTATTGTTGTCTGATGGGCAAAAATCGAGCCTGGATTTACGACATTTTAACCTGGTAAAGCCGATTTGTGAAGGTGGACGGATAATGAATCTTGACAGCCATTGTATTAATGAAAAGCCAGTATCTGTTTGTTTACCGTATTTAGGAGAATGCTTACGAAATCTTTCCCCAGTTAATTTGTATTTTCACGACTGTGTCCTGGGATTAGGTATTTTGTATTGGGTGTGAAATTTACTTTGTGGATTGTTTTGCTGTTAGCCGCCTCCCCATGTTGCCAAAGTTGTCATTAATGAACAAGTCACCAATGTCCGCAATTTTATTCCCCAGCCTTACTGGGGCGTGGGACAATGAAGGAGAAATAATTGACTAAAATGTTTTTGTATAACACTGGAACAAAATGTATGTGGACACAGCTGCCTTCTTTCTACAAACTGCAGGATCTCCTGAAATAAAATTCCACGGGGAGGAATTCCATTTATTCCGATTTGTGCGTTGTTCAAATTCATGAATAAAACTTAAGAGGGAAGACCATTTCAATAGTAGTATTGTACTTTATGGTGTATTATTCTGGTGCGCACTGCCCTTGTATAATTCAGTTATTTTTTGCATGCAAACTTGCACACTAAAGTGCTAAATAATGCGCTTTCTTCTATTGTGGGTATTGATCTTACGAAAGATTAATCTTTTTCCAACTACTTCGGGCCCAGGGACTTGAGGAGGGGAATGTGTCCCAGTGTTATGTGAAGAAATGACACCACATCCAATCGATTCTCTGCACCAACGTAACTGAACCACCAAACAGCTACGATCCAAGGAATATTACAAGACGTGGCTAAAATAAAATCTTTATAACTAATAGTGATGAAAAAAAAATGAAGCCGAGCAGTAAATTTAGTAGAGACTTGAGCATACGCTGAATTGCAGGTGTATAAGACACAATACATGTGGGGGGGAGGCTGGGGAAGGAAGGGGGCAATCTATGCTCTATGCTTTTGGAAAGAGGAGATGTCCTCGTCCACATACAGCCTGTTATTATATTACAACATGCTCTGTCTGCTGCAGTCAGTCCATTTAGTAATGGTAAAGTAAATCTAGGAGCTAACACCTCCCCTCAGTAGATCCCAACTGTGCCTCCTCGTCAATGCCTCCACTTCCCAAAAGTTTAGGCGCCCATACCACAGGCTCTTTCTTGAAGAACACACGCTCAGGAAATAAGGGGGGAAGAAATGACAGCGGCAGGAGCAGCAGCTGCAACTGCCAGCGAAATAAGAAAGAGAGGAGAAAAGCAAGAAATAGTAGCACCGTACAGTACTAGACTAGACCTCACAATGCTGAGTGATAAATGCCACATCAGGGATAATTTACTCTGCCCGCTAGTATATAATGCACCTGTAAGCTAAACTCTTGTACGAGGCTGACAGGTATGGATGGCGGAACCGGAAAATGGGGCTCGAAGGCCGCCATGCTACCCTGTTCCCCGTTCCCCTTGTAGCCATTTTGTAGATCTCTAATTAGAGAATGACTATCTAGATTTCTTGCCCATTCTGCGAATGGAAATACCATGCCCAAGAAGCGAAGTTACCGAGTTTACTGACAGCACGATCCTTATTACAAACCCAAAGAAAGACATCAAAATGTTGGACACGAGTCTACACTTAAATTCGTCGCAAAGTGCTTTTTTACCACTCAGTCATTTTGTAGGCCTCTGATTAGTGAAAGGCTGTCTAGATTTCTTGCCCATTCTGCGATTGAGAATATCATGCCCGAGAAGCGAATTTACTAACTTTACTGACAGTACCGATCCTTTAAACAAAGCTACAGAGAGACAGCAATGTGTTTTAGAAGCAAGTCTACAATGAAATTTCCCGCACATGAGAGTCAAAGACACTATTTTAAAGCTGATTGCGACAAGGCATCATTATAAGTCGACGAAATATTAGAGAAAATGTAAATTGCGGACTGTATTAGACTACAGTTTAAGGGTATCATTAATTGATCTTGAAAATCCATTGGTTGTCTATGACTGCAGTAAGTGAGGAAAAGAGAAAGAAAACCGCCCAAGTTTGGTGGGTTTTTTTTTCCTCAAATTTTAATATAGATTCATAACAGCAGGGCATCATAATGTCTTGCATTTTCTTGCCCTTTGCCCATCTTTTACCTCCGGCTAAATACATACTATACTCGTTTCCAAGCTTTGTTCGACCCGCCACTGTTCACAGGTGAGTCCATGTTTGACAGCACCGTCCGATGACGTGCAGGGATGGGATGCAGACCATCTTATCAGATGGCATACATCCTATGAATAGTTTACCACTCATCTTTCATCGGTGCAGTGCACACGAGCAAGACGTGCGTCCTGTGGGTACTGGAAACAGTATGAGTGCTCACAGTGCATGTATATATGGGTCCAAGGTTGGTTGGAACTAGAAATATCAGCGTACCGCTGAGTACCACATGAAGTCAACAGGCCCGTAAGTGCACTTTCGATTCTTAGAGACATACAGTATTTTCTTCCTCTTTTCACACGTCCTGCACTCACAGATAAAGGTCCTGGAGGGTGACCCGGAGGTGGGGGGTATGGGATGATTGAGAGTCAAATTTTTGTATGATAGGATACATATAAAGCGTAAATTTACATTTATTATTAGTCGCCACCAGTAAAATGTAAAACTGTATGAGACTGGAGTGGAGTAAGTGTTGCTATAGAAAGGGGTCTTGGGGAGAGGGGGGAGGAGAAATAAAAATGTAGTAAAATTGTTGGCCTAAATATCTTTAACTATAGCCCTCTTTCATGGTCCACATTTTTATTTCTGTGACTATAGATATAAATATGCCCCTGGCTGACATTAAATACGATCTCCGTCTTCTGTGTTCTAACATCACCCTCACGCATTTTAAAAAAACTTTTCCCTTTTAGTAAACGAGAGAATAGTATGATGTAAGCTTATAGTATTCAGTGTGCGGGATCAGCGTATGTCTTCATTGTTTTCAATGTGTATCACTGTACAAACCAGCGTGGGAACCCCCTTGTCGGATCAGTGTCAGGGTAGACCGCACTTTTATGTGCCCTATCTTGAACCTAAATTCACATCTGAAAATATACGTTCTCACAGTCCTTTCATTCATGCATTACTGCTACGGCAAGTGCTACCACGATATCTAGTGGTGGGCGGTATCGTGTCTGGGTGTCTATAAATTCGTTACTCAGAAAGTTTGATTCAGTATCGAACGTATTGGAAGTATCGAAAGTGTTGAAAGTATCCAAGCAAATTTTGATTCTCGTCGATCCTCAGTATTAAACTAGCTACCTGTCTTCCCTTTGCGAACTCTTATAGTATAAAAAGATATCGAAAGTATCGCAAGATATCAAAAATATCGAATTGAAATTAAGTTTGATCCTCTTCCGATCCTCAGTCCCAAACTAGCTACCTATCTCCCAGGCAAAGCCTATACTAATATACAAAAATATGGAAAATTATTCGGAAGTATCAAGTGTATTGTAAGTTTCAACTAAGTATCAAAAGGATTGAAATACTACCCGCTATTTAAGTCTATGCCCCTCACTAAATTTCAGAATCGAACTACGATCGATACTTTCGATACTTACAGCTTATAAGTTTAGTATCGTAATATTTAAAAATCCTGATATCGGCCCATCACCAGTCTCGTCTGTCTTCCAACGTACCATTTTCACCGTTCGGGCTGTTTGACAGTCCACTGAGGCAAGATCCTAACTAACATTCCTGTCTCCCACAGTACGGAGTTTTCCTTGGTGTGGGTGGGGTGGGGGAGGGAGGAGGAGGAGGAGGGAGACGATGAAAAGGTTACAGTTCTGCCCAAAAGACTTCTAAATAATGTTTAGCCCCTGATTTGATTTGAAACTGTTACGGAACACGTTCATACGTATATATTTTTTTTTCTGTTAAACGAATCTGCCATATTGAAAACGACAACATAAGTCATAATGCTGACTCACTGGTGATCCAGTGTGGTCTTGTTCAAAAGGCTGACCTACTGGGCATCACCAACCATCAATCGGTGGTGTCAAAATGGTGCTTTGGTATAAAAAAATTTTTTTTTTTAATGAACGAGTTTCCCTACAATAAAAGTCAGGGTAAGTGTTTGGGATGCAAACCAGAATTATACGCTTTAAATTTCTTAGAAGGCCAAATTCTGCACAGCAATGGAGGAGATGGCCAAATGCGGCTCTAACTTTCCGCATCCAGGTTATTCTTCCTGTCTTCTCATAATTCTGTGAGCGTTTCTCTCTCTCTCTCTCTCTCTTTCTCTCTCTCTCTCTCTCATTGTAATCTTTGCAGTCATCAGTCATTGCACCAACCAACAATTTCGTCTTTGTCAGAAAACTTGGGTGCATAAGAGGTCCAAGGATTGAATTATTATTAAACACCTGTTCTCTCGAAGATCCAGCTACTATTCTTCTTTAACGAGTGCAAGCTGCCAGAACCTACAAAATAAAGCCGCAGTAACCAGTACTCATATAAGCATTTACGAACTAGTATGAACTCGCTGACCATGGCATCACAGTATTAGTGACATTAGACTAGTCAAACCTAAAGGAGTTCGCTGTCATATTTTTCAGCCTCAGATTATTACATAATATGTGCAATACCAACGTACTTTTCCACCAGTGACATGCTGGTTAAAGCCAGCTTTGGTAGAGCTAACCTATCGATACATCGTTACATAGTGGTGACAGTTCCAAATCCTTTGACGATTTTAGCAAGGAGACATTGATTTCACGATATCTCACTCTTTTTAGAACACCGCAAAGTTGATTAGTAGCTTAGTAACTATTTTATAATAAAACAGGGCCTTACGGCTGTGTGATATTTTCCATGTCATTTTCTTCCTTACATGTTTCTCGCTGTTAGTACCATTAGTTCTTTTTCCCCATGCATTATTCGTTGGATTTCACGATATCTATATTAAGAACATGACCAAAATCAGCGCCGGTATTCATCGCTAATTTTTATGGGAAAGTACTAAACTTCGGCAGGGCGTACTCAGTTTTTGTGTAAGCAGGGTCAGCTGCAATTAGACTACATATACATAGTTACTCACAGTAGCCAACAAATGTTCCCCTTTTGTGATTCCACTCTAAGCTATGCAAGACCTACGTCAGCGTTTATGAGTAGCGAGGGTCCGTTCATTGTGAGTCAGACTGTGGTTTGAATATGGCATGAAACTTGCCAAAAACCCGGTCTGACTTGATCATTCAGCTCTAGGTATATTAGGTCTAACACCGAAATCTAGCAAAGGCCAAACTACTAATTACCTTATTAAGATACAGCTTACACTTAATACCCTTATTATACGATCGCTCCTGATGGTGTCTAATCTCAGAGGTTAATACGGGCCATGAGTTCGGGGGAAGGTGAACCTGGTTTACTCTAGTGTTTACAAACATAATCAGATTACCTTACTTTTGACTCTGTGGTTTCAAAGCCTGCCACATGTTCAGCTCGTGGAACTAGACTAGCACAGAAACACGCAGACTACACTTGTTAACCAACACCAGGTGACAGACCAATTGGCCGTCATGCAAGTACCACTCTCTGTATGCTTTATGCCGGAGATTTCAGAAGTCCATTTCAGTTTGCCTTTTCGGACCAACAAAGTATTTGCTCTACAGCCACTTATAAGGAACACTAAACTGACCAAGACTAATTATAAACTTACATCCCTGATGTGATGTATTACTTGCTATAACAGATCGCCTTTATGTGAACTTTTCCCTTAAGCGAGCCTAGCATATTGAATATGACGTCATAAAGGCCGCTTAGTGGTTCACTGGAGTCTTGTTAAATATAGGCTTGCTTAATATACGCTTATAGAACATGCTTACTGAAATGCAGGGTAATCACTGACTATTGGAGCTAATGTAAGGGAATATAAAGGGATGTCAAGAGTTACGCGTAGTTCTTCATTAAAGTCTTCACACGGCTCAGTGAATTTGACCTCAGACATTAAATTCATTTTACAAAATCAGGTAGAATGATTAATAACCTGCGGTTTAAAAAAATCCAAGACCCGTTAAGTAAAAAGCTGTGGACGTTTGTTTTTCATACACCATGTCTGTCAAAATAGGACTCTGCACCCTCAAAGCATTACATGAAAGAAATAAAAATCAAAGAAAGTAAATTAGCTGGTGCTCACGCCTTTCAGTACTGCTCTGGAACACTGAAGTTAGATTATACCTGAAGTAACCTATGGTGTGTGCTTTGCGCCTTAGGAGGCTGCTGAAGGCCCAGGTTGTATCAAAGAGGAGTGTTGCCATAAGTAGTACTTTTCATTGTTGGGCCGTGTCGAGAACAGAACCAAGGCATAATCGATTTTACATGTCACGCCTGTTATTTCCATATATTTTCCTGGACGTGTCTCTTTCATTAAAGAGGTCACAGAAAGAGTAGGCCACTCTGATTACTGACAATCCTATGTCACAGTGGTATTTGAACTATTGTCAGGAAGTGGAAACTCTATTTGTCAAACTGGCGAGAATGATCTGTTGAAGAAAATAAAAACCAAACATCTTAGAGGGTGTCTTCTTCAAGAGAGTTTGTTGAGACAGGTGTAAACCTCGTGCTAGATTTGCTTTGATTTTAAGATACGAACTTCGTACACTAATTAGAATGGTACCAAAACAGACGGTACGATTACCCCAGTTGGGAGTAAGACCATTATGTACGAGCCTAGGTCTCCACAGCTGAAACTGACATACGCAGCGACAGGGCTAACAACAACAACAACAACAAAAATTACAGTACTTAAAAGCTAGTATTAGTGGACGAGAAGAAGAGTAACGTTTTTTTAAAAATTAAAGTGGCATTTGAACTCGCAGCAATGATGATGATGCATGACAATAATGGTGATGAAAAGGTCGCTGAGGAAATGAAATAGGTACCGTTTTGTTCTTTCCTTATTAGCTTCAGGCACAAGTGACCGTTACAAAAGTTCGCCAGCTGAAGACGACGTCTCTTAGATCTGCAGTCAAGCCTGGACTGGTGACCACCTATGCAATGTTACTGCGACCGCCCTCGCTCATGTCTCATATGAAATATAAAATAATACAATAGCCTGTAATCATTGCCAGTTGACGATTTTGAGATGTTGTAAAAAATATTCAAGTTCTAAGTTACATGCAACACAAACTGTTTTCCTCTCTAATCATACACCAGCGATCAACTTGAGAGTCCAGCGGGGGTGACCTTTTCTCAAGTTCTCATTTTACAAAAATATAACTTGTATAAGAAGACAGCCTTTCTTTATGCGACCTTTCTCACGAAAGGTAGCTGTATAAAGATGCCAATAGCATCTGGCATAAAAATATGCAATTTTAAATAGTCCCTTTAAAATCAGAAAACTGGCCATGAGGAGAGGAAAAAGCAGTTGGATTTTAATTTCAAATGCTTAGATAGGTGTAAATATGTGTGTAGACTCAGAATAGGTGAGGTTTAGCCACTCAATATAAAATCTAGGGTTGTTGCTAGGTGGGTAAGGTTACCCTGTTTACTGAGTGAAAAGGCCTGAAATATGAGGTAGCCTGCTTCACTGCCCAGATCTATAAAAACCAGGTTGAAAAGGCCTTGAGACCACCCGACCCCCTGGTGTTTCATAACAGCCCCGGCCCGCGGACCATCAACTTAATCCAACCCATGTGCCTCGCAGACCGGAGGTTATAACTTTTCCGGCGTGCCAGCAGCTACTTCGTTTGTCAGAAGAACCGCTACCGAAAGTCGAGCCAGGCAGGAAGACTGCTATGACTTGCCCTCATTGATACCCCATACTACGCGCACGTAAGGAGTAGTCATCTTGGCAAGCGGACAACATCCGGTGCGTTATAAACTAATCCATCTTGGTTGGTAAAGACCGCGCGGACATTCGCATTTGCTGTTTTAAGGTAAGATACTTTTCATTCGTTTAAATTTATCGTCACAGTGTCATCAGTTCAAGTTTTAAATAACTTACATTAATCTTGCCGGTGGCGATGGAGTGATATGTACATATAATATGATACCAAATATAGTGTGCTTTGTTAGTGTGGATTTCATAGTTGAAATTTCTAAGTTGTTACTGTAGGGACTATTTACGCTTTGCAAATATTTATATATCTAGACAAAGATATTATAGGCTAATTCAGCGAGAGGGGGCGGGGGGTGAGAGAAAATTGCTGTCCGTTGGTGGGAAAGTGAAGGGGTTTGAAAACAGTCAACACAAATAGTTTCACATATTTATGAATAATGAGGAAGTGAAAGTTTTCAGTCTGTACTAAAGCCTGGATTCTAATGTACAAAATTCCCTCCGGATAGAAGCCGGCTGTTTCTCAATACAAGAATCTCTTACTTTCCTTTCGCGAATACACTTTAGTGATACGCTTCTAGCGCATGGGAAATATTGACGCAGTCTGTTTTATTTGGGTCACGCATCTGGATACAGAGTAATTTCTCGCTTTCTTGGGCAACACAAAGAACCTATTCCTGTTTTCTATCCCAAGAACACGGTTGATTTGTGGTCTGGGCAGACCTAAAGGGAAAGAGAAGACAACCATGTCTGTGCCTATAACCAGTTCGTGCCATGTCTTGACTCACTGCACCGACTCCACTAACCTAGTAAGACATGAGGTATAACTCACCCCCGAGGGTCTGAGTAGTGCACATTTACCTAATACTTTGACATCGTTACAATGACGGCCACTTTTTTTTTTAACTGAGGAAGACGTGAAAGATGTGGAGTTGGGAGGGGGAGGAGGGACAGGGAATTAGGACAGTTTATTTTCTTTTTTAACAAGAGCGGGGGAGAAGATGGACGGAGATATTAGGAACATACAGAACTGGGTAACGAACTATTCAGCCTGAAGCATGAACCATGATGTCAGCCTCCTCCTCCCGACTCCTCTTCCCAGGATACCACCAGTCTCTCCGCTCCTGCATCTTTGGCTTAGAAAAGTAAGCAAATGAACTCAGGAAGATGGGTTACTTAGTCACTCAGGTTGCGATATATTTGTGGTGAGGTGGAAGTGGTTATATGTGGCACCTTCACTCTTCACTAAAGCTGGGCAGCTTGAATCAAAAGATCGAGCAGAGCCCATCTTTTCCTGAGGCTCGTGTAATCGACTCGAGTTATGAGGATCGAGCTCAGGATCGATCATTATTGTTGATCTTTGGAGTCGCTTATCTGGCTTTACTAGCAGTCGATTATGTCTAGGCGTAATACGTTATTAACATAAATTCATTGCCGCAATATTTTCATATACGGATAACATCAGTGAAGCTGTTATTGTTAGATTAGAAGCAGTGATGTGCTGGAAGAAATGTATGTGGAATGTTTACTTTGGCATTAAGGAGGATAATTTTACTGTTTATAAAAAGACTCTGGGCAGCTGAAAAGAAAGCAATGTCCTTACTACAAACGTGTTTACCGAGCGAAGCCGAACAAACGGATTTAAAAGGGGGAAGGGTGTGTGGAGAGAGAAGAGAACCGAGCCGCGATCTTTTAGTCCTTTATGATACAGGGATCGAGGAAGCTCGCACTGAAACAAACTAGAGTCTGAAAAAGATCGAGCCAGGGTCGATCTTTATATGGGTTCCGAGCTAAGACAAGCTCGAGTCGATCCGAATTTCTAAAATGAGGGATCGGCCCAGCATCACTCTTCACTCTCGTCAACCTGACGCTCTGTTCAGTGTTGTTGGCAATAGCTGCTAGTGAAAATACCATCTGTCTCAACAAAGTCCTTCAGTTTTAGACAAGGGAAGTGTTAGCACTGAACAGCATCTATTAACCTACTCTGGAGAAATTGTGCTGCCGTTATAGAAGCTAGAGTTAGACAGAGATTTCTGCGGGCATGAGGGAGTGGGAGAAAAAGAGAGAGAGAAATAGAACAGAGGATATTATTACTGTTACATCGAAAAAGATCGTATTATGTCAACAGTTTTGATGTGGATATAGGGTCTTTTAATACAAAAAACAACAACGAGATAATATTATATGCTGTGTGAGAGAGCTTCTAAATGAGGGAGTGTGAGATTTTGAGGCGGAAGGCATGTAAGATTAGAGAAAGCAGGGAAACGAGTGGAGAGAGAGAGAGAGAGAGAGAGAGAGAGAGAGAGAGAGAGAGAGAGAGAGAAAGATTTATGTACACACAGATTGCATGAGAAAAAGACAAAGTGCTAGTATGTATGAGAGTGACAGATGGAAGCTGGAGTGAGTACTTCTTCCGGTCATGAAAGAGGAAGACAAACTGATAGAGATATTTGAATAGACAACAACAGCGTGTTCATCCATATTGACATCTAAGATTGTGTATCTCTCATATAGATCATTCCCAGATATTGAGCATGCACTGTCACTCGTACATCGCAAGACACACTTCCTGCAATCATTACTTTCGCTTCCTACTTTTTCATTGTCAGAACGGATATGATTGGCTATAATCTGTTATGGCAGATGCAATTGTTTTACTTTTAGAAGTGAGATTTGATGAGAGAGAGAGAGAGAGAGAGAGAGAGAGAGAGAGAGAGAGAGAGAGAGAGAGAGAGAGAGAGAGGGAGNNNNGGGGGGGGGAGGGAGAGAAGCTGAAATGAGTGTTTTCTGCAATCAGCAGAGAGACAAAGAAAATGCGAGGTAGGAAGAACAATAGAATGTGTGAAACACACACACACACACACACACACACACACACACACACACACACACACACACACAGAGAAGGAGACAGAGAGAAAGAGAGAGAGATGAATGCTTTCTTTAATCAGAAGAAAGACTAACAAAAGTGCGAGGCAGGCAGAACAATAGAGCATGCATGGAAAACACAGTGAGAGAAATAGAGTGATAGAGAAAGAAGCTAGAATGATTGTTTTCAGACAATAGAAAGACAAAAAGAAAAAAAAAGATTTGGGAGGGGTGGGAGACTGACAGAATCAGTGTTTTCACGTGGGAGAGACACACCCACAGAATAAGAGTCGAACAGTAAAAGAGATGAAAAAATATTTATTCTAATTCTTTTCGTGTTTTTTGACACGAAGTCCTCATAACGTCATTGTTCTTTGTTCGAAACGGCAGAATTCTCTGCTTAAATCTCTAGTAGTGTTTGACTTTGTTTATGAAAAATGTGAAGTTTTGTCGAGCAGCAGTTTAGATTAGCCAGCCGGGTATAAGAAGCTACAAGTGCGCTAGGCACGGCAAGAGATGGAGATTTGGCATCTATGATGCTTTAAACTCAATTCCTTTGCAGTAAACAGAAGCTCCTGGACTGGAAGGGCGACATGCGTGGAGTAAGGTCTGTCCACATTCCAGACGTGATGAAAAAATGTTCAAGGATAATGATGTTGACCTCCCTCGTTGTCGACCAATACAATGGAAGTAATGAGGAAGCAGACAGCGCCGTAATAACTTCGATGGGAGGTCCCTTGCAACTCGACGTACTAGAAGAGTATCGGTATTTGGTGGGTAGAGAGAGCATTATAAGGACGTTGGGAGGGAGGGTTTTCATACAGTAAACATAATATGAATATGTACAATATTCGTACAATATGACCCCACAAACTCGAACCTTGCGTACTCGAAACTCTGTATGCTCATCGTATTGTGCTAATCCTTGGGGGCGGATTTGGGGTCCGCAGAGACTTGGACACGGCAGAGTTGTGGGTCTCCCTTTCACATCCTATAATGGCCATACTTAGGGTAACCTCTGTCACAGCAGCAGGATTAACGAAAAGACAAACTTTCGTCCGATTCCTTCCCACTCTACTCTCTCTCTCTCTCTCCCTCCTCTCATTTTTTTTTCTCCATAGAAAAAGTTTTTTCATAGCTCGGGCCCCCCTACAATTGCGGGGCCCTGGACACGTGCTTTTCATGCCCATGTCTAAATCTGCCACTAGTGGTTTCAAGTGCCGAATTTCTATATCAGATTTTGCTTCCTAACCCGAGACACCTCAAGATTCAAANGTGAGTTTGGAACTTGCAGAGCTCAGACTTTGGTTGGGAGTAAAGGTCCCTCATGACGCCTTTAACAAGGTCACATCCTGCAAAACTGATGGATGGATACCCCCCCCCCCNTTATTTCGTTACATATTAAGCATTAAACCAATATTCCTGTGCGCGTCTTTTCTCGCATTAAAAGCGTTGACATTGCCTAACACTTTCCTTTGACTATATAAGGGCCTGGACCCTCCCTACCGTGACACCCACGCCCCTGGTATAGGAGAGAATGATGATAAAAATAAACGTTGCCAGAACAATCGTAATTAATTATCCCCAGGGAATGATGTTTACTCTCTGCCAGGATGTACCAGAAAAAAAGCAAAAAAACGCAAAGTTCTTAGCGTCACGAGAACTAGACTAATAGGGGGTGGGATACACGTTTTATGATGAAATATTGATTGATGGAGCATCTGGAGATTTTTTGTCTCTCTTCGTCACTTTTTTTTTTATTGGTTCTCTCTCTCTCTCAATCTGCTGGCAGTATTGTCTAATAACTTAGGGTTCGTCTCTGGGCCGGGTAAAGATTGTGAGACGGTCGAAGGTGTTTGAGGCTCGAAATAGGAAGCTAGAAGGCGTTAAAGTTCATCATAAGCCTGGATGGGAGATTGAAGAATATTCGGATTTTTTTTTTTTGAAAGGCGAAAAGAGTTGTTTGAGTCGGAGATTACAGCTACGTCATCCAGTGGTTACTAGCCTAAGACATGTCCCGCCCACAGAATATGGCCACAGACAATGACTCGACTTAGATGGATTTGCGTTCATATTTCAACGACTAGACGTTTTAAAGTCAAATTTTCTGTACAGTAATGTTCGCAAGGGACAAAAGACTAGCAATTTGCAAAGTTTCTATGGAGAATGAAATGTTTTACTCTTGAAATTTTGAAAAAAAAAATAGCTCACCGATGTGAGGTATGTGTGATTGAAGTCAAATTAATGGATTGTCCCATCACGTCTTTCCTTTCCTTTTATACCCCAGGCGGGCCTTTAAGAAAGCAGATGGAGGTTCAGGGGTTGGCAGGGATATGTCTCCAGGCATGTTCTGTTGTGCTTGAGAACTCAGTAGTCATCATGACTCAGGTTTGAGAGGGAGGAAGAGGGAAAGAACGTAAAAAAAAAAATAAAATTCACGCATGCAACGCCTCTTACAAGATGGGGTAGAAAAGAGGTATAGAACTTGGCAATGAATATTTGAGATGTAGAATTGCCACTCTGGAAGTGTGCTATCCTTCGGATCGAGAGTGAGTTTTCTTTATAATTTCCATACGGATGATTATGAAGCGAAATTAGTGGCACAATCCAGTTAAAGCGAAGAAAATCGGGCGTATTCCCCACTTTACCCTACATTTCACGATTTTTTCCCCAATAATTTATAAAACATAGGGGAACATGGCTTTGCATAAGGCCATGTTACCCTACTGTAGGGGAAAATTCCTATGAGTGGCAACAGTGTTGAAAAGAGACAAGGTAAGGGCTTATGGCAGTGCAAGTCACATGCTTACCGAGTTTCTCTCAGGTGCATACAAGATGACGCAACGAACATTTCATCATAAATATACGCTACGCACGCTGGCCTTCACGAGGAGCGGAGTTCCTGAAGAAGTAAATCCAGGAAAATAACGACGAGAGCTTAAAAGTACAGTGAGTGAGCGATATATATCGAGAAGTGCGCAATTAAAGTATCGACTTATCCAATTGATTTTACATAACTTTTGATACCTCTGGGGTTAGAAAACTGGATCCACTCAACACGCCCATTGCTCTGACTCGACATCGACTTATCCAACTGCTTTTTGATATAGAGAAATGTAAAGAGTGGGTCTGGTTCCGCAACAAAACATCGAGTGAAAAGAAAATCGACTCATGCAATATCGACACAAGATGTCCTGTGGAATCGGTTGTATATATGTATTCCGAGGCGTTCGTTGCAAGATTGTGCAGCGCTTTCCATTACCCTCCAGCATTTGCTTTCATCTCTGTCTTTATCAGTACATCTGATGTCCTTTTACCATTTTTGCAAGATCAATTTCTTTGGTATAGCCATAGGGTATATCCCGGCAGGCAATGGGTGCTAGCAATATCTACAAGATTATTTCAGAAGTCAGATAGAGTTTATGATAGCAGCGTATTAAAACCACTTCAAATACATTTACGATATCTCGGCTACATAACCCACCCTCGTCTTCCACCCAGAGAGCAAAACAAATGTAATGTTTTAAAAAATCCCCTTAATTCGTTCTTATGTACAGGAGAGCTTTTCCGAGTTCTTACCTAGAACTTAAGTAAAGACATCTTTCATATCTGAAGAGATATCACTGCAATGATCCTTGATGCATCGGTTTTGCATAAATCATACGAAGAGAACTTCGCATTTGCCACCCTTTAAACCTTGTTGGGGAAACTTCTAGGATATAAAAAATATGCCGGAGATGAGGGTTGTAAACTGATTAGAACTAGATCTCTGCCACAAGGTGGGCTGAGCAATGAACCCTCACTATCTTTAAAACCTAACATTTATCGTTATCATGAGCTAAAAAAAATGGGGGGGGGGGGGGGNGGGGGGGAATAAAGCATTCAGGAAAGCACGTATGAAAATTTAGTGTACGTCTCTAGCATGCTGGATGAGTTCCAACTTCGCTCGTTCAACTCCATCTTCAACTCACACGGGGAGCGATAAGCACAAATCTTAGCACCTAGGCTCAGTTCTGCGCATTGGGTTTCCACAAGGTTCGCATTTATCATACACAGCAAGGTCAGACCTTCCCATCATTCCTCGTTTTCTTTTTTTCGTTTCGTTTCAAGAGCCTTTTGCGTTCTTTTTTTTTGTTTTCTGTCTGCGCCCTGGCGCCATTCCACGTGCGTCGGTTGGTGTGAGGGTCAGCAATACTCCTTAGTCCTTCAGGTATGATGGACATAATTTGCTCAAACAGGGGGATTCCGCAGATGGTTTTCGGGCACTGTTGCCTGAAAATATTCCAGCGAACCTTCCTGGTTATTATCAAAACACGTTTACCACAGCAAGCTGTCTCTCTGTGGGGAGCTAGCAGAGCTGTTTCAAACTTTTTTTTTTTTTGTACTTTCACTTTCAGTACCAAAGAATCTTAAAATTTCCATAGTTGAAACGAACTTGCAAGAAATATCGATGCTCTTTTTTTCCATCCCTCTCTACCCTTCCATCTTCACTGAGGAAAAACAAAATAAATGTACTTAAATGTCTACTCCTAACCTCATGCTATCAGTTCCCCGTTAAAAATAATGTAAATAACAGTTCATCATAAACTATCCTAATCTGATAAAATCAGTAGCCACAGCAGAAATGTCTGACAGCGACTCATTGAAGCTTTAAAGTGGGTACTTTGTACAGATGTGTTTACAAACAAACCAGCTAAACACCCGAAGAGACGCTAGACAAATGAAACGCCCTGAAAGATCCTTCACGCATTATTATCTATGGCTAGTCTAGGTCGTGTTTACGTAATGTTGTTATTTTTAAACTACATGGACGCTGGCACTCTTTCAGTGCAAATGCTCATGCAGATTTCCGCCTCGTACTTCGACATCTTGGAGAAGCTTCGGAGATCAGCTGTTGATAGCTTCATTACGCTTACTCATCAAGACAGGCGTGCAACTGGCCAAAGACATGCCATGATGCGCTTGATTTGGTATTCCTCTTGCATAAAAAGAAAAAAAGGGAAAATTGGCGCATGATGAGATTCATCAAGAAGGACGGGCTCTGTGCTGTTAGGATAAGGAACATCAAGAGGCGACGAGTGTGAACGAGCTAAGTGGGTTAGGATCTGATGTATGGCGTGAGGAGATATTGAGGATGGATGGATGGATGGATGGATGGATGGATGGATGGATGGATGGATGGATGGATGAGCGAACAGACGGACGGACGGACGGACGGACGGGTGGATGGATGGATGGATGGATGGATGGATGGATGGATGGATGGATGGATGGATGGATAGACGGACGGTTGGACGGACGGATGGTTGGATGGATGGATGGATGGATAGTTGCCTGCTTGGCTGAATGGATGGTTGCTCGCTTGGCTGAATGAATGAATATTGAGGCTTACAGACACAGAAAGGAGGCAATCATACAATACTATCTCCTAACAGCATCAGAGGGCTGCATGTGAACTCAAAGCGTTGAATGACCCACAAATAGAATGAAACGGTCAATAGTTTATAACGGGATGGGGTTTGGCTGGGCCTGGAGCTCAAACACTGACATGGCTTAGTATAACGTGCGGGCTCTGGGAAAGGTCTTCAGTTGGGTGGCTGGGCCGTTCTTGCTAACAAGTTCAGCCATCCAGATGCCCCCATCAGAATTAGTCATTCCCCCTCTGTGTTTATGGTGCCAGATCTCGTTTATCTGGATTTCCTCAATGTCCTAGTTAGCTTAGACGGAAACTTTGATATCATCATCATTCATCATCATCATCATTATCATCATCATCCTTCTCCTCCTCCTCCTCATCATCATCATCAGCAGCATTATCATCATCATCATCATCTTCAACAACAACGACGTTATCGTCGTTTAAAAATACATCTTCAAACAGGCTTCAAAAGAAGAAAACTTTGCCTTGAAGATGCATGTATTTATAAATGAAAAGAATGGCAGATCTAGGTGTTCTGAATAAAAATAAAAGGGTAGGAGAAAAGGATGGATGGAAAAATGATATCAGCAGCAGCCCAGAGATACATTTCGAATACTGTCCAAACACTTTATGAATTGATTCATCACTTTATCATCGTATTCGTCTTGACAGTTTTGTATAAAAGAAAAATATCAAAATCTAACGCCAACGAATTGTAATATAACTTTGATAATATAAGCAAATCATTCGTTTTCATTATCATAATCATCATCGTCGCTATGATCACATTGCCAGCGTCATCATTCTAGCTATCATATTAGTTATCATCATCATCATCATCATCATCATCATCATCATCATCATCATCATCTTTATGATCATGAGTCATACACAAAGAATAACCAAAACTACTGGTTTTTAATGTCGACAAATAATACTGTAAACAGAGAAAAAAAGTGATGAATTAACCACCTGAAAAAAAAAGAAGAATTTGCGATACAATAATGTGCCTCATCCTATGGGCTGTGCTGAAGACCTTAATTATCATCGTCATCACCATCATCATTAATCAGTATTGTTAACATAAGCATCACTGTCGACGTTATCATCAGCTGCAGCAGTACCATTCCTCGTACTGGCTTTTGGCGTAACTTGGATAAGACAGTTCCTTTCGAGACAGTAATGTGCCTCTTCCTAAGGGCTAGGCTGAAGACCGTTATTATCATCGTCATCACCATCGTCATCATTAATCAGAATTATTACCAAAAGCATCGTCGACTACAGTGTCATCAGTTGCTGCATCATTCCTAGTTACTGGCTTCTGACGTTACTTGCGCATCACCAGTACCCTATAAAGTATGACCGCGGAAGAAGCAGAGAATGATTGTCCCTAGAATAAAAGGTTCTATTTGATTTCCCGCTGCTGTTAATTATTGATCGAGCCCAGCCACGGGTGGTGATGTTTGCTTCGCCTCAGCGACCTCGTGGGCTAAGATTTGATTACTGCATCTCTGGGTCTTTGACGCAGATTGACAAAATACGTTATGGCACTGCCTTGCCATGGGCGATTTGAAAAGGAGGGGAAAAGTAATGGTATCCAGTCAGCCAATGAAGGGTAATGTGATGCAGGTCTTTCTGCTAAATCTATAGGACAGCCTTAGGCAGTAATCTACATTCAACATCGGTAGTGTACTGTACATCGGAGCTGAAACTAATCGGGATGCCATAGAGGTCTAAAGCATTGAACGGATCCAAAGCGTTGAACGGACATGGATTGCTTTGTAAGTGAACTATAGTTTTGCTCTGTGTCGATACATATTTACTGTCTCGAATGCGTTTGAATAATTTAGTCTTAAATTGATGTTGAATGGCTTCGAATTCATTCACTATATGAGGATTCGCCTTGAGGATGTGTGTGTGTGTGTGTGTGTGTGTGTGTGTGTGTGTG
>JAWQUT010000030.1:387308-397308 GCA_033807755.1 Ellobium chinense
CACACACACTAGTGAAAACACCCGCCAAGTTGCGAGGATAGGTGTGCAGAAAAACAACAAAAATTTACACATAAACACTGGTTTCTTTTAATTTTTACCGTCAACGCGGATTTATTTTTGGAATGACATGCAGAAATAAACCAGGAAAAGGAACACGACATTTATGAAGGAATCATTTAATGTTAAGGATTTTGACTGGCTGCTGTGATCGGAACCACTGCCGTATATTGGCTAATACACCTCTTACTTCCGGTTTATTAGAAGTACAACTTTCGGGAGACAAAACCCTCCCCCCCCTCCCCTCCCCGCCTCGAAAACAAAAAATTATCGAGAAATCTGACTGGCTGCTTTGACTTGAAATATTCGCTGAACAAGAATCTCACTTCCGAGTTTATTTATGGACCGCTGCACATATCCTTGCGCTCATATTGCAAGAAATCCCCTATTAAGAAGATATCCACATTTTTAAAAATGTAGACGCATTGCATATGTGAGTAATGCCGACGCAACAAAGCTTGTCATTTCCTTTCTCAAATAAGATAAATAATACTCTTGTATGATGCTATCTGTGAGGATTTGTTATGTAAATCTGGCGAAAACCGTAGCCGGCGCATCCATGAGGAAACGGGAAAGGAAAGGGGAGGGGGGCTGGTCTAACTTAGTGACTAATTGTCTAGCTGGCTGGCTGACTCTTTCACTCACTCACTCACTCACTCACTCACTCACTCACTCACTCACTCACTCACCACTCACTCACTCACTCACTCACTCACTCACTCACTCATACTCACTCACTTACTCATACTCACTCACTCACTCACTCACTCACTCACTCACTCACTCACTCACTCACTCACTCACTCACTCACTCACTCACTCACTCACTCACTCCCTCGCTCGCTCGCTCGCTCACTCGCTCACTCACTCACTCACTCACTCACTCACTCACTCACTCACTCACTCACTCACTCAACTTATTTAAACTCTAATGTGTAATTTTGAAAAAAAAATGCAGTAAATGCAGAGTGTCTACATGAATGAAGTAATTATCAACAGCTGAAGAAGCTGCTTGTATGCTCACCTCATTAATACTGTCTTTTCAAGTTATTCCATCTTTTACCCCTCTCTCCCCCTCCCTCCTCTCACCTTTTCGTGTCCCCTGCGCCCATCTAAGAAGAAAGAATTTAATTTAATCAAGCTTTGGCAAATGTCTTGAGATTAGAGAAAGGCCACATTATCTAGACTTTTTTTTTCCCCAGAATGAATTTTTCTCTCCATCAAACATAATCCCCCAAGATAAAAGTTTTTCAATTTGATCTAAAGAAAATCACAAAGAGCATTATTGAATCTCTCCCCTCGGGCAAATACGGAATGTGTGTCTCTGTGCAGCAGAATGCGCAAAATGTCTTTTCAAGCCACATGCCTTGATTTAGCTGACTCGTTCCTTCTCACGTTTTAAACCAGTCACTCTCTAGTTATCAGCCGGACCAAAATTTCGTCGCCGAAGAGGTCAGTGTCGAAAAATAGTCGTTTGATTGGAGTTTTGTCAATGATCTTAATTACTCTTAATGGTCTTATATATAATCCTTGCGTTAATTTCCTCACTGAGATAACCATGGAAAAGATTTGAGAGCTTGCTTATTAACGACGGGATCTCTTACCATCGTAAAAATTACATTAGTTCTGCATGTTGAACGTTACTAAGGGTGCATTCAGCACCCATGCACAAATGTAATTCTGACGATGGTAAGAGATTCCATCTTTAATGCGCAAGCTCTCAACTATGTTTGGTGCGCAAGTTTACTCACAGACTGTGAATATGGCCACAAGTCACTCACTAAAACCTCCAGCACATTTAAGTTGATGGCATTTGAAATACTGAAAATCAGATTAGATGCCCTTTGGCTCTGGAAAAAGCTCATGCCAGTAATAAATATAAGGTTGACGCATGGGCTTTTGAGCAACCATAATTAATCTGGGAAGTAATGTGCTTCGCCATTGTTGTTGTTGTTGTTGCGTCTTCTTTTTCTTCTTCTTCTTCTTCGTCTTTTTCTTCTACATCTTTTTCGCGTTTTTCTTGCTGTTGTTATAATCTAAATATTAAATCTGTATTCCATACATGTTTCAGACACCATGGTATGAAAACCATTGGAAAGAAATGCAGTTTAGAATGCAATAACGGTGCATTAATCAATTATGATAACAGCTTGGCAATTGGTAGAATGGAAATATATAAACACGTGCATTTTAATTCCACAATGTTTGAAGCAGTTTGAAACATGCTTTATGTTAAGAATGTCCAAAAAAAAAAAAATCTTACTCAGAAATACCATAAGGCAAGTCGGAGAATCAATGCTTCAACGTGATGGTTGAAAAATGGCTAATGTGGAATATAGTTAGGCTGGGCAGCTGGAGTCAAACGATCGAGCCGATATTTTCCTCCGGTTCGATAATCGACTCGTCTTTTGAGGGAAGATCCTGAAGATAAACCTTTATATCCGATCTTTGTGAGTCCATTATCTGGCTTAACTAACCCTTGATTGTGTCAGGCGAAACAAGTTATCACTTAAGTTCGTTGTCGCATCCTCTTCATGGACAGGTAGCAACAGTGAAGCTGTTATTGTTAGATTATAAGCAGGTATACTGGGAAGATTGTGTGGGGTATATTTGCATTGATACCGGTGCAGATAAGTTTATTGTTTTATGAAAAGACTCTCAGATACTAAAAAGGGTACATGCTTTCACTGCTATATGCCAATCTGTCACCGAAGCCAAATGAAAAGATTATTTTTCTTGTTTTCACGATAAAGGGAAGGCAAGAGGACGAGTGACTTAAACGCACTAAAACTGTCTCAGCTCGAGCCGTGAACCTTAGTCATTAGGACCATTGTATATTAGGGAGATTGAGAACGCTTGACTATGATAAGCCCGAGTTTAAAAAGCTCGAGCCAAGATCGGTATTTGGGGTCGGTACTGTGGAAACTTGCGCAGATCCGACTCTCCAAAATAAAGGAGCGACCCAGCACCTCTATGTAGTATGAACTCGAACCGATTCGACTGTTCAAAATGAGGATCGATCCAACCCTAGAATATGTGGTTACATATTGTAAATTATCGGTGTCAGCCTTTGTAGTTCCATTCAACTATTGTGAATACAAGTCACCAAATAAGTGACGCCTGTATGTTTAGATTTCCATCATTATTACATGGATAAGATGTTGTCAGCGTTAAACTGTCATGGCATGTGGATGAGTATGATGGGTGAATTGTGTTGTTTCCGATGATGAATATTGAAACCATTGTAAAGGATGCAATTTTACTGATATATTGTATTGAAGGTTATTTGCTCAAAGCTTATCATTAAACAAACTTTAAACACCACCACAACAACAACAACAACACCTACAAAGCAGCCACTCGTATATGTTATTTACCAGACATGCAATGAAGTAAGTTTTTGCGGCCTAAAAAGACTAACGAGAGCCAGGGGTGGCTAGAAATATAAAAGGTCAGAAAGAGGTTGGCTCTTTCAAGTCTGATCTCTGATGATAACAATTATTTCATTCTTACCGCCTTGGATACACGTTTTTGTGTTTCAGCTGAAGTGAGCACATTGCTGTAAGAATATGAAAGAGTTCAAAGCTTAACTTCAATCTTTTGGTGCCAACCGGCATTCCCTCAGCTATTTCAAATCACATCTGACACTCACCAATGTACAGAGGAGCGCCCCCCCGGGGNGGGGGGGGGGGGTTCTACGTCAGAGCTATGTATAAATTTACCAACAGAATCTGACAAGTACGTAAAAGATTACTCCAGAGAAACTAAAAATAACAAAAACGTGACAGCATTGAAGACAGTCATAAAGAGTTGGCGAATTGTAATTTATTTGACGAACTGAAGTGCGACATTGATGTGTAGACTATGTCACGGTTTGCCTTCAACATCCCTACCTTAAGCTTTTGTGGCACCCTCGTTTGGCGGAATTTAATCAATTAGGACACGGAAATGTACTTTTTGTTTCCTGTTCTTTTTTTCTTTTGCCATTACTGATTGGTCTAAAATACACTAGTCAAACAGTTTGCTTCGTCTCCACCCATCAGTCGCAAAGGAAAGTTTCAATTAAATTCAGCTCAAATGTGTGTATTTGTATCTTGTATCTTTGCAGACCAATGGTTGGTGTTGGTAGCTGATCAACGTGAACTGTAACAGAAGCTCTGGCACCATGAAGCTGGACTGCCGCGTGTGTTTGCTTCTTCTAGTCACTGCGGCCGTCATTGTCAACGCCCGCAAAGGAAAAAAGAAAGACCGCAGTAAGTATGCACTACAAAGTCATAATCGTGTTGACGCGCCGTAAAACCCCAAGTATACATTATGGTACTTGGCATCCTCAAAGCATGAAATGGCTGCGAAAGTGTCATATATTATTTACTCCGGAAGGACTATAGCTTGATTAGTACTGATTTGTTCCGTTTCCCTAAATGAATAAAGGGGTCACGTTATTCATCGTGCATCTCATATTGTTTCCAAACATGCTGAAAGAGTTGATACAAGAAAGTAAGCTTTTCACTACTAAGAGAATATGAAACGCAATAAGAAGAACAAAACAAACAAGCAAACAAAAACCAACGTCCACCTAGATGCAGTGTCTGTTTTGCTATGCGTTCACCAAGTTCAAAAAAGGATTCACGTCATTTCAGAATTTCAGACGTTGTCTCATACGCACTGAACCAGTTGTTAAAAGATATATTATGTTGCTCAGAAAATATGACAGCGCTTAAATGACCAGTTGTTAAATAGAGATATTATAACCTTGAGAGAATATGACAGCTCTTAAATGACCAGCTGTTACAGAGAAACACTATGGTCTTCAGAGAATATGACAGCTCTTAAATGACCAGGAGGAAGAAGGAAAACAAAACCCTAAGCTCACAGTTCACTTGAGTTAAATTTGTTTAGATCTGTTTTGTCCTGTCTGCATATTTGAAACAGCAGCCGGAGCATGAACAGGCAGATCAATGACAGTGGCTAATATCAGACAACAAATTCCTAAAACCGGCGCTCTTAAGAATGGATTTTCTCCCCGCCTACGCAAGAAATTTGCAAACGTTTATTCCTCTACCAATGGTTGATACAATAATGGCGGGCGTAATCGTTTATGAGTATTGATACTTTCAATACTCAGAAATTTCAGTGTCGGTATCAAACTGATACTCTGGAGTCTGGAGTATTGACACCGTTTCGATACTCTCTATGTAAGCGTGGACAGTTTGTTAGACCTAGATTTGACCATCCTGGCCGCAGCATACAAAGGTATCAAAAATATCTAAGGGGATGGAAATGCCTAATCTGTTCTTATTATAGGAATCGAAATAAACTGTATACTTTCAATACTTAAATCATGAAGGCAGAGTATCACGATACCTAAAAATGCAGGTATCGGCCCACCATCAGCATATCTAGGATTTTTTTTTTTTTTAAAGTATCTGCAAAATGTCAAGGCGGGAGACAAATCTATACTAAACACCCACCGCAGTTATCGATCTTAAAAACGCAGCGAGTGCGTGTAATTAGAGAGCGGAAGTGACAATTACGAGAGCGCACATTCATGGGTCTGATCGTTAGAACGTGGAGCATTCTGAAGGACGGGAACCAAAGATGTAAAAATTCTGTCCAATACTGGCTTCACACAACAAAACAAATACGGTCCTCAGACTCTTGTCTTGTAATCTCTGCGTTTCAACACGGGATCGTATTATTTATAGGAGTTAATGATGGATGACAAGAATAAAAATGGTAAAAACGGTTTGAGAACTTCTCATTCATAGGGAAACGCAACCAGATGGAATCCTATGGTTCTACATTTAAGACAAGGCAAGCATAGGAATCTGCTCATAATTATACAGACATAAAGTACAGAATAAAACAATCTACTAGACTCAGGAAGCTTTATTTTGGTTCATGTCACAGGGACATAATTATGAGCATCCAAATATGGTTACAGCGTAATTAACAAGGAACAATAGCATATTATAAATGACAATGGCAGATATAAATCTACTTAAAGTAACACTAATCCCATGAGGGCCCTACATTCTCTACCATATACCTAAGCTTAAATCCTTCTATTACTGACATGACGTCACTGACAGAGACTCTCCGTTTGAATCACATTGTTTGACAACAATGTTTGTGGAGGTAGGTGGAAAGGCATAATCTGTTTTAATATTAATTATCATTAAGGGGGAGGAATGAAAGCTCAAACCGATATTATCTTGAAAGTGTGTCTCTAGGGGTTTTACCAAATCACTATGAAAGACTGATTTTTAGGTCAGTTTGGAGAAGAAAGGCCGAAACACTTAATTCTAGAATTGTCTTCTTCCTACAATCGAAACCAAATCTCTCAGTTTGCTAGTCTGAAGGTGTTATCACTACACCACAAGGACGCTAACCTTACAGCAGTTTAAACTTTCAGTTATCTTCTGCCTAACTTCCACGTGTGAGCCTACTTTTCACCCATGCATGATCCTAACACACTTCTCAATTGCTCACACGTTGTTAAGTGTATATTGCTATCAATCACTGCATTTTACATTGAGTGTATACAAGTCTCCTGCAGATGATAATGTTTGGTGACATCCGGAAGATGGCTATTAGTGCCTCTGTAGATTTTTTTTCTAAAAATTCTGCTGTGAGGAGGCGGTGAGTGGTATTAATACGCGCAGGAAGAGGGAGGGATAAAATAGCGGCAGGAATAAAGTGAAAAAGTAAAAGGGAGAATCGATCAGGATCCAGTAATAAAAATGTAAGGGAAGCATTTGAAGCGCTCGAGCAAATGTTTTTGCCTGCTATGCTCCCCTCCATCTACTGGTTCCAGAGATACAAACTTACAATTGTCGTTCTGTTGGTTGTGGAGCAGCGTGGCCGAATGGTTGTAGCTATGGCCTCAAGATCTAAAGATCGTGGGTTCGATTCCCGACCTCCGTCGTATTGTAAAAGCCTTGGGAAAGCTTTTCATTCACATTTTTGTTCAATCTATCCGTCCGTAAAATGGGTACCTGGCTATAGGCAGTGAATGATATTGTCTGAATGCTAGTGATCAGCGCCTGTAAATGGTAGTGGCACTTTTATTGTCCCCAGGGAGTGGAGAAAGTGAGTTGACCTGGCCTGCTGGGATAATAACAGTATGAAGCCGTGTGAGCCGGCAACAGCCCGGTGACGAGACTTATAAACCTCAATATTAAATATTATTATTTTCATTTCTTTTATGACTATCACTTTCGATACAAAAACATTGTCGCTGCAATTTAACAGACACCAAATTCATATTTAAAATTGATGACTTGCAATTTGCACTTAATCAATAATCAACAATCACATTATCTCAGCCCGGTCCCTGAATGTGCACGCTGACGTACAAACGACTTTCATTCAAGTTTGGTGTGTCCGTCGGTTTGCGTTTTGAATGCAGTTTTCAATAGCAATGCCATTTCTCTTAGAGAAAGGATAATTCAAGCGCTTAAAATGCAATGCATTATAAACAGGTAAATGCGACTGGCGTTGCATGTTTATGCTACACGGCATCTTGATTATATGTGAGATGTTGTCGTTTATCTGTGAGATGTTGTTGTTTATCTGTGAGATGTTGTTGTTTATCTGTGAGATGTTGTTTTTTTTATCTTTGAGATGTTGTTATCTGTGATATGTTGTATGTGAGATGTTGTTTTTTGTTGTTGTTGTTGTTGTTTTTGTGGCTGTTCATGGGCAGCTGTTTTGGAGGCACATGAGATGTGGAGTTTTATTTGAAATGATCGGATATCCCAGTGTTTTTTAACAGGATATACGAATACATAAGCTTATATTATATAAACAACAGTGTTTTGAATTGTGATGACCAAGGTTTAGTTCAAGGTGGAAACGGAGCACTTTGTAACAGAAGTGGGGAATGAGCAGACGCAAACAGATGCTCACACAAGGTAGGATAAAGGGGGAAGTGCTCAAGAAGACAAATGCAGAGATAAAATGGAAGAAGAAAAGAAAGTGATGTGGTGGAATTCGAACTCGCGACCTCTGCGTCGGTACCCATCGCCTTGCCGTCAGTTTGGAATCAGGTAGACGTCTATACACGATCACGCCGCCACTCCAAAAAAGTGGCTTAGTGGCCGGGGTCTTTCTCGAAGCCGAACAGAGGACTAGCAGTCATAGCGCTAGGCACGAGACTCATTCTGCTCACTCCCCACTTTTGAATTATGAGCGCTGGTCAATTTGTAGCTTGCGGTTATCATTATCACAAACTTTCCCGGGAACCTTGCAGTTTGATGGTGTTTTCTTCTGGAAGCACACTAAAAAACTAGAGCGGGCCAATGAAAGTTGCCCACCATTAAAAGCTCTGCACCTTCTTTCCAGTATTAGTTTTGTGTACCGGATATGTTTCCCAGCTGGCAGAGGAATTAATGGTGTCTGTTTTTTTGGTTTTTTAAAAAATTTTCTGCAACTTGCATCTCACACAGTGCAACAAAACTAAAAGAGACCATCTCCCCTCCATCCTCCTTTTCCTAAAACAATGAAAAATAAATTGAGATATTTTCATATCCAATATATCAAGACCAATGCCCATGCCTGAATTTTAAACCACTAAAACTTGAATAATTTATTAAATTTTGTTTCGTTGTTTAAGAATTTTGAATATTGTTTACTTAAATGATTTTGTTTAAATGATTTTGAAAACTATATGGCTTTCCGCATTAATGAGTCTTAGAATTAAATCTAATCATTAAATTTAACTTGGTAAACAATCCGATCTTATTCTGTCAAATTTGTCACATTTCATTAATCATTGATAATATTATATATAACAAATAAATGGTTGATGAGCAATACAGGTTTGTCTCATTGTTAAAGCTCTTAGAATTCTTACTGAAGAATGGTGTAGCCTTCCATTAATTTTAGTGTTATTTTCCATACTAATCTAGAGAACAAAAATCGTATCAAATGTCTCCATATCTCCTATGTGTGAGCTAGAGAGGGAGGGAGGAGGGAGGAGAGAGAGGAAGGAGAGCAAGCAAAGAAATCGAGTAGGACAGCATGTCGTCAGCGTCATGAGCAGATCACCTATCTCAGAAATACGCAATTTGCAGATGTTTTTGTGATCGCTATAATCCATTACACCAACCAAATGTCACAGACAAAGCAAATTCCAAACGCATTTCGTCTAACTCGGGAGATTCCACCTTCACGAGCCCAAGCCGCCTTAAGCCGCATGTCTCGATGGTAGTAAAATTGTCTACCTCAGTTCATGACGGCAAATTTAAAGATATTTTTCCTTCCTGCAAAGCTCACTGTAAAGAGAGAGTTAATCTGCTCATAATGACTGTGACGATATTTAACGTAATTCATTTATGAATTAAATCGATCATTAGCGAAATTACACTGCATGGTTACAGGAAAATCCTCTTTTTTTTTCTCCACAGAATCAGCGCCACAATGGAAATCTTCTTCTATGCCCAAACTTAACAAAAGATTCGAATCCGTGCACGAGGGTAAGAGCCTCAAGTTGGATTGTAAAGCTCAGGGTCACCCCAAGCCCAGTGTCACGTGGTTTAAAGATGGTGTCAAGGTCATGGATTCGGAGAAAATGGAGGTAAATCATCCGGAAGTGGCTTCAGTTTTGAGTGCAAGTTCATGCAAGGGAAGAAAATGGCTGAAGTTTGCGGTTAGCGTGCAAGGGAAGAAAATGGCTGAAGTTTGCGGTTAGCGCAAGTAGATGTATAGAAGGTTCGCATTTCGTTCTCGCTGATCAGCAAGATCGTACCTCACAAATTAATTTTATGCCAAATGCAGATAGTGCTCAGAATTTTACATGGGATATTATGACATTATTCGGATTAACACATGAACTTAAAACTGCAGATTTTAAACCTGAGAGTTTTATCTTCTTCATGCTAACACAGCAGTTTTATGTGATTACGATTTTCCCCAAATCCCACTCATATGGAATATGACG
>JAWQUT010000030.1:402308-460464 GCA_033807755.1 Ellobium chinense
ATGCCATTGCCAAGCTTAGAAGCGCCCATGGAAGTCATTATGTATATATATGTATTAGCATGTCAAGCACCAACTGCAATTCCGCCTCCGTATTTCTTTTGTAATCTCAAATCTTGTTGCTTTCTTGCTGAATTTTCATCTGAAGGCGAATTGCACTGAAGCGCTGTCACTGTCAATACTGTCATGCTGGAGCAGTCAGTTGCTGTTGTGCCTCTTTAGTCTTTGCTGGTCGCTTTCATGTTAATACTTGACGCAACTGCCTCATGACCCCACAGTGAAAGCCAGCACTGATCATCTGACCTGCAGACAGTTCTGTGCGACGTGTTCCTCATTCTAAGAGTGAAAATTCAGCTGAAGAAAAGAAAGTTTAAGATAATAAAGGAGATTTAGGCGAGTTTGCAAATGGTGCTTGACATGCTGACACAAACAGATGCCCAGAGGTACTCCACTGGCTTGACATTGGAGCTTGAAAAATTATGTGTTGACTTCCGAATGGATTTCTTCAAAGGTGATAGATAATGAAAAACTGAGAGTTTTATATGAGCAGAATCCAGAGACTTTTGGATTGCACTTCTCATATTTCCTTTCTTACCTGAAATTGAGTTAGAGTAACTTGTTCTTGAGCAAATTTACACTTGGTAACATGGTCCACAAACCTTAAGTCAGACTATAATTAATTATAAACCTATACGATACCAAGACGATCATTACTTTGCTGAGGGGTTGAAACTGTTATCATTTACATGTATGGAAATTTAACAAACACAGTTTGAAATTTGAAATAGACTATGAGGCTGCAATTTATATCAGACCAAGTTCAACACTTATTTGTTTGTATTTGGTAAGCATAGATTATGAGTGATAATAAAAATTACAGATATTAAATATTCCTCATTATAAATTTGTTTTCATGGTATCCATTAGAATTCTGGCAGCTGACTTTCCTCAGCGGTTAATAAAACATAAGTTATTATTTCTTTGTTGGCTATCCTAATACCTTTGGTAACAGAGACTTATCAAACAGTCTACGAATGAACAATCAATCCATGTGTCCTTTCCTCTTTCCACTCTTGAGAACAAGACGTTACAATAACAAGATCTATTACATATGTTTGTTGATACCATTTGTATCTGTTTCCAGTGAAAGTATGGCCCCTTGTTGTTGACGGTCCTCATAATATCACCCAAATGGTGGGGTCAAATGTGGCCTTCAGATGCCGGGTGTTAAATGATCCCCAGGCCACAATCAGATGGCAGAGGATAGTCAGTGGTGAGAACCGGGATCCAAATGCCCCACCACGTGATGTAAGTTTTGTATGGACAGCTGATGCTTTTTGTGTCTGTTATTGTTTGGGTGACTCTGATGAAAGCATGAGAAAGTACATAGAGCTAATGAGGTATGAAGGAAGCGGTAGTAGAAGAGTCCGTCCCCCCCCCCCCNNNNCCCCAAGGGCGCCGTCGCAAATTGCCACAAATTTCCACTTTTGTGAGACTTTGCTGCAGTTTTACAAATTTCCACAAATTTTGACCTTTTCTGCAAATTTGGCACAAATTTTACCCAATTTTAGCTGAAAAATCTATGGCTCCATGCAAGAAGTGACCATCTGCACTTTTTGTAGTTTCGAGATGGTCACTTCTTGCATGGAGCCATCGAAATGCACTTTTTCTGCTATGGTCACAATATTCCATCAACAGAAGCACAGAAAATAATACAATATGTTCCATTTCTACAGGTTTGCAGTAGTATGGTAGTAAACAATGCAAAGTAATGATGAATATAACAAAGTTACAACACAATTTTTGCAAAATTTATGGAGATTTTGGCGCAAATTTTTACCACATTTTGCTGGCAAATATTGCCTTTCTTGGTACAAATTTTAGAGGTTCGAAATGCAATTTTCTGCAGGAACAGAAGAATAGGAGATGCCAGAAGTGAGAGAAGACAGAAGAGAGGGCAGATTGCATACTTAGAAACATGAGGAGAAGCACGACCCTTTCTCCATTGTGCAATATCGTGATACTCACCGCCCTGTTCTAATTGAGCTCATTATGGCATGCAAATTTGCGTAGGAAAGGTCTAAAAGATGCATTGTTCTCTGTTGTTGACGGGTTGAGCAAGTTCACCAAAAAGTCAATTCAGATTAAGTGCAGCTAACAGAAGGGAAAACACCTTAAGATGAAGTTTAGCCCAGTTCTATTAAAATTAAGTAGTTTTCGTGTCGTATCAGTTCCTCTTGGTTTTAGAAATCGGCATTTGGTTCTGATTTTCGAGGTAAGTGTGAACTAGAAAATTAAGTTCAGATCAAGCATCCAGAATAGGTACGGTTCAGATCTAGATAAGCCCATATGATCCCAGTTCTGCCCAGCCCTGGTTGGTGGTGATCGTAGGGAGCAGCAGTCTCCAAATGCTGCCATTATTTGACCACCGGATTTCACACATGCATCTAAAACACATTAATGCAGATCATTTCAGAGATATTTCATACAGTCTCTTCACATAGTAACGTTTTCTTGAGACACAAATATTGAAAACAGCTCTGTAATGATATGATGAGGTGATATGTCTTAGCTATGCATATAAGTGAAATCTGATGGTTAGGTATTGACAGTAAGTTGAGAAGAGTTTTTCTAAAGTCGTCACCCACAACAACAAAAGTTGCTGTTTAGCACTCCGGCACATGTGCTATCTTGCATGCAATATGCACTAACTTAGAAAAGTGCAGTGCACACCATGGTAATAAACTCTAATCTACGCCAGAAGAGATGTGCGCCTCCCTTCCTTTTCTTTGTTAAAGGAAAATGTAAGGAGACATGAAGAATGGAAATAACATTACATCATAAGGTCAGAAATTACATGTAAATCGTCATCTTGGTGCAATAATCCTGTAAGTGCTTTGATTTTTCTTTGTTGCCAACAGGATTCTTTTTAAGGGTGAAGTAATTGGAGATAACCTTTTCATTTAGTGCAAGAACAGAGTGAAACAATAGGAGATAATCTTTTCATTTAGTGCAAGAACAGAATGAAGCAATAGGAGATAACCTTTTCAATCAGTGCAAGATCTATTATGTTGTTTTGCAAGAGTGCATAGATTTATTCTATGACCAGAGAACATGTAAATAATTGCTGTAGGCAACTTTGACTGCCAGTTTGGGTCCATTTCAGGTAGTTTGGGTGTCAATTACAGCATACAAACACATTCTTGTGAGCCAGCTTTAATAACAATAGATACACAAGAAATCTTGTGTGTAGTTTAACTAATATAAAAATCGACTGCAAATGAATGAGAACTGACAATGAAAGTTGCTTAGGCCTACGCAATTCTTTGCATGTTAGATTGGAGTTTGTGCTTCTCAGTAATTTCAGCAGTGCACACTTGCAGAACAACGTAATAGATACTGCACTGATTGAAAAGGTTAATTCCTATTCCTCCACTCTATAACATTTCCATCGGATTCATATTTTTATGTAGTTTAATCTTCAGCTGTCCTTATTTGTTTCCAGTTCTTAGCTAATGGCGATGACCCTGAGATTCTCACCCTTGAAAACATTAAGAAAGAGGATGAGGGGGAGTACAGGTGTATGGCTGGGAATGTCTGGGGCCTCAAGTACAGCAGTGCCTGGTTAAGTGTTATAGAGCCTGCTATTCAAGGTAAGCTCATCTCCTCAATAAAACTGTGCCCTTTGTTTTTCTGGTGATATGAAAGTGCTTCTGAAAACGAAAATGAAAATAGGACTGGAAGGGAAAATGGTTTACAATGTCATACAACATTATACGTCTCATTCATAATACAACCCCATAGAATGACACTTATCATATAATTATGTAAATACACAATATTACAAATGAAAAACACAACAAAGTCATTGCTGGTTACCACAGCACAGTGCCCTTCTCCCCAGCTCAATAGCAGGGTACTCATTTACACCTGAGTCAGAGAAGTGAAGTATTTCTATAACGTAAACTGCTAGGGCCCTAGAGTTGAACACACAAACGTTAGACTTGTCAATTCCGTTTCTAAGCATGATTCACAAACCACACGGCCAAGCTATATTTTTAGTGCAGTGTATCCATCACAAACTGCTTAAAAGGTTGGAATACTGCCTGGCCTCAGAACAGTTTGCTTAGGAAGGTCTTTTGGCCAGCAGAAATTCTTCCATGTGAGAATTCATAAAAATAAAATACACATTCAGGCAAAAAATAATGGCCTCTTGTCTTTGCCAGCCATGTAGGTCTAGTTTCTCCCTTGGAAATGTTTTACTGTTGTTTTACTTTTAAGTAATGTGGGTGAAACTGATTTTCTACATGGTGACCATCTCAGTTACTGTATACCAATGTCATCATCATCATCATTATCATCATCATCACCATCATGACTACTGACACTCACAGGAAATATATAACCACCTAACAAAAGAAGTGAAGTAAAGTTAAAAACAAAAAAACATACAATGATCAATTCACTTTAGAAATAAGTGGCAGTGAATGGCATTACTTCACCATAATCGTCATGGAATGAACTTATAAAAGGCTTTTTTAGCTAAGGAAATGAAATGTAACAGTGATGCTAATAAGAACGCTAGAACTTCAAGTAAAATTTCCCCCTTCTGCAAGTGGATTCATCGATGTAGAAGTAGTACACTATACCCATACTTTATCATTGTTTAAATCATCATCATTATCATCATTGCCATCAAGGTAAGATTAAGACTGTGATCATAATCATCATTATTATTCATTTATTGTCATCATCCTTATTGTCATTTTCATCGAGATTAGATCGATATCATTACATCCAGGCAGCTGAAATGTCTGGCAATACAAATATTCACAAAATACTACAATTCATAACAATATCCTGGCTTGTAATTTTGCAGTACCACCACTGTCAGAGATGGACAACAGACGGGAGCCTGAGATTCCCAGAGGTTTTGACCCATATGATCCTAACAGTCCCTCTGAGATTGATGAAGATGATTCTTATTATAATGGAGGATACAATCCTGGAAATCTGGATCCATATGGTCTAGACTTTGGAGGGCCTGATCTGTACTACACAACAACCAGAAGACCCAAAAATCGCAACAATCGCAGGAAAAATGGCAAGAAGAAGGACAGAAAGAAAGATAAACAAAACAAACAAGACAGATATGATATCATGGAAGAATACACAACAACTACTCCAACAACTACTTCCACAACCACTACCACAGTTGCTGCAATGGAGGATGGATTTAGAACAACTTTCCCAGAAATTTGGAACTTTGATGACAAGGATGACTTTGATGGAATCAGTGACAGTCGGTACAATCCTCCCAAAAGAACAAAAGACAAAGATGAACCGGCTGAGAATGGAAATACTGGCAGTGCTAAATCTGCAGACAATAAAACTGTTCAGGGCAGCATCAGTTCTTGGACTATTTACACAATTGTTGGGGCTGTGGGAGGAGTTATTTTACTTGTTGGGTTGGTGGCCATAACTTTTACTTTGTGTTGCAAAAAAGAGGAAGGAGGTGTGTACAAGTCAACACCAGTATAAATGTTCCACAGATTTTCACAGAGTGAAGCTATAATATTCATAGAATATTTTTATTACCAGAAATTTCTGTCTGATTTATTGGTAGGCCTACAATAATTACTGAAATTAAACGTATCACTGGCTCTGATGTATAGGCCAGCTGAAAATTTGGCTAAATTGGTGGCATATGCCATTGTGAATATTTAATTTGGTGCATATCTTTAGAAAGAGTACATTCAAAATAAGGATCCATTCCACCAACTCAGGAGACATCCCTTTCAAAGCTCTGATAAAATTTTAAAAAAAAACCAACAAATATGTGGACAATTGTGAACTTTTGGTGTGAAATTTTGTATTTGTTGCAATCCAAAAATTGTATCATCTTTAGATCTACTAAAAATGTAATTTATGGATTGTTTCTAGTCAGTCAGATGAAGTGCTGGTACAGAAAGTCCAGCTTTTCATATTAGCATTTATTCTGGGCTTCATATAATTGGGAATTGAATGGATTTAATATCATCATTAGCTGCTTTTGCACCTGTGATGGTTATGTTTAACATCCATTTACCATTTTATTTGTAAGTGAAAGGCAGTTTCTGGTGCTCTGTGTTCATGTGTTAAGTTTTATTATCATATTGCTATGATAAAATAATAATATCTAATGTAATGAAAAGGTATAACTGAAAAGGAGTGTTTGGTTTCAAGACTTGAAGTGTTATAGCCTCTGTTGTACTTGTATGATGACTGACAGTTTTAGGTAGCATGTTTGATTGCTGCATACTTTTGTCATAATTTAATGATGATATTAATACATACATGTATATTTTTATATGAGTATCCATGCTTAAATTAAGCCATCTGCTCTGTCTCAGTCTTACGTGCATATGTGCTCTAAATTGTGCTTATATGCAATGTATATTATATATGAATGAATGTGCAAGAGAAAATGGTATTAATATGAGAAGATGAATGGAAACTGGCACATGTATGAGAAGGTATGAGAGAGAATGGGGAGGAAGTGAAAGACACAGTGGAGGGAGATACCAGTTACTAATTATTTCAATATCATGCTGATTAAAACAGAAAACAAAACCTGCAGAATAATGTTACAGGAACACTTAATTTAACTCATTGTATCCTAATGCATCTCAAGATGACATCCAGGACTACACTTTAATGTGCCCAAATTCAAACATCCCATGGTTGTGTCGTATCCTTCCTTCTGAAAGCTGGAAGTGCAAGATAAGGCGATAACATTTATAACAGCCAACCCATTTGCCAGATTGTCCACTGCTTTCTAGTAAAAACAGAGCTCTTCTTTCTTCAGCAATTAACTTCTCATGAGCTTTTCATCCTTCGTTTATTTTTCATTTCTTGAAGTTCATATTAAATTGTCAGTCAAAGGAATCATATTTATTTGATCTGTAAAGTTATTAAGGACATTCTGAAGACAGTGAGAATATGGAACAGGACAAGACAAGAAAGCATATCCTCAGATTTTATCATTGTTTTTTTCATTCCTAAAACATCACTCTTTCTAGCAGACGTGTGTATATTGATCTTATGCGGTCAGTGTGATAAACTGAGAAAAATTACTAAATTATTTTGAAAAACATTAAAATAACAATGTTTTGACAGTATATATGCAAAGAATTAACAGTAATCTTTCCTTGTCAAGAATTTCGAAAGCAGAAATCTGCAAGAGCTTTTTGGGGCAATGAGTTAAAGAAACAAATCTGTTCAATATTTTTCCTGCAGAAAAGTGTTTTCACAAAATTTTGTGCAAGACTGTTTTTTTCAGTGGTGATCTTGAACTGTATCCCCTCATTTGTGTTGTACAGTATGAGAAAGAAATGAAAGGTGTTTCAGGGGATTAGCCATTTTCAATGAAAATCACTTGAGTTTACACAACATTATTGTCATTTTATTTTGTACATTGCCTATGAAAGGAGAACAACTTTTAGGTGGTGCTCATGCTTTTTTTTTCTCTTTGATCACTGTTTGTCATGTACGTAGCCCTTGAATTTCTTAATATTTTACTCTGCTTTGAACTTCTTCTCAGACTGAAAAGAAGCTTTCTGTAGAACTAATAATCTCCATTATTTTGACAAAAGGTCTCCCCTCCTTGCCATTACTGGAAATGTATTCAGCATAGCCATGAGGAACAGTATCGACTCAAAATCCATGCTAAGATTTTTAGCCCTCAGAATGGACTCACATGGAAACATCCAGTTTTCAATGGTGTCATCATAATTTGTGACAGAAATGTACTTCGCTGGAGACATTTAAAGAGACTATCTTGGTTTGTCTAAAATAGATAGAGAGCTTTAATTATAAGTTCAGATCTCTTATGAATTGTTACAGCAGAGATAGGCATGTGCATCTGACATTTCTAGGTGGAACGATTATATTGCATGTTACAAACTAGAATCAGATGTGAATTTCACATTTAATTCATAACATGCAGTATGATTGTAATGCCAGGCACAACAGTCCATAAGAAATTCAAACATGAATATAAAAGCTCTCTCATTTATCTATAGAGAATGGCAGAAGAATACAGTATTAGAGTGCCTGTACCTAGATTTTACCCACTTTTAGAAGAAAATGGCAGTATCTCATCTTTTAGAGACTTATTACTAAACTGTACCACTGTACAGATTTGCTTTCCTCTACAGATCTCTACCTCACTCAGCATCTTTTCAGCATGGAATTCAAATGTAAAAGAACTGTGATTATTCAAAACACAGCAGTATTATTGTTTTGGGGTGGTCATATTATGGTTCAGTATTATATGTATAGCATTTTGAAACATGTTAGGAATGAGCTGACTGGGATTTGGGGAAAAGTGGGGGAACTATCCTCAGTGACACAGAACAACATGGCAAACTATGACACAGAAAGACCTCTGTCCAGTTCATAATAATATCAAAGCCATGACTGTGGGATCTGGTGGAATCAACTTTTTATTATTAACAATGAGAAAAAGAGGAAATAATAATGTCTTGGTAATGTGAAATGCCTTGTGGGTTCACATCCCAAGAAGCGGAGATTAAAACGTGAAAACAAAAAAAGAGTGTAGAATTCAGAAACTGTTTTAAGTTTAATTATCAAGAAGTCAAAGCCGATTATTTTCTTTATTTAAGTAGTTACTTATTATTTTTGCAGTGCCATGGTAAGTTTTTTTAAAGATAGGACAGTCACCAAAAACAAAATAATTATAATGGATGAACAAACATAATCAACAAAAAGTATGCATACTCACATCTTTTGATCATTGGTTGCTTTCCTCTAAATGAAATTCTGCCTTCTCTTGTCTGTTTTATAAAAAGAGATTATGTGCCAGCCATCTTGCATTACTCGTTACAAAATGCTCATATTTCCCAGCTGTACCTGTTTACTTACATGATAGAATTGTGCCCACTGTTGTAGTCACAATGCAATTTAAATAATGTATTTACGTTTACATCCTATCCCTGATCTTGTGCATAGAAATTTTATGGTGTGGATGCTTCATCATGATAAGTTTTCTCCCATCTCCCATCTTCCATCTCTTTCTTTTTGCTTTATGAAGCTAATATAATGTAGATCTGGCTGAAAAAAAAGGTCATTTACAATTACTGACACTGTAGAGAGCAACAAAAAAAACCAACCAAACTTCCTTTTCTGGAACAACACTTCAACCGAAAATAAATGACTAAACAATCTGAGAAATTAAACACTATTAATTTCTCTGTGACCAGTTTTATTTGAAAGGGAATTTTGTTCAAAAATACTGGCTACCAATTCATAATAGGTTGGAACCATACTAGAAAGTTTTGAGATACATAAAATCAAGTCTTTGAATAATATTAACAAGTTCAATTTTGTTTCGTTGCACTATTTCATGTACATTTTAAGTAATCAGGTTGGTTTTTTTTTATTTTAAGGAAAACCAAATCATATCTGTCATTATAAGTGATAGGTTATTTAGCTTGCAGTCCTTTAGAGTGGGCTGCCTTGTTGGGAGACTTGAAAAAATGCAAATAAATATTTACATACATGGAATTCTGTGTGTTTTTAATAATCTTAAACCATTTCCTATTCAGCCCAAGTTACAAAGTAGCAAGACTGGTTCACATTTATGACCACTGATAATGAATCAAGTCATAGAAGATGTCTTATTTGTTTGCCCTTCAAAACTTCATACATTATACATTGATTCACAAAGTAAGCACTGAGAAATATGCATAAGAATATAGGCAATACTTATTAATTACTCACTAAAAATCATATATGTGACACTAGTGGGACATAATGTTTAGTAGAATACTACCTCAGTGTTGTAATGAAAGTTATCTTCCTCTGAAGACAGACAGTGATTCAAAACTGTTGGGCACAGAAAGGATGACTGACGGTAACAGCAGTGACTTAGTGAGTTTGAAAAATAATGAACATATTCAAAAGATTTTCTGAAATGACACTGCCTAATAGAAACAGGAACCTACATGGCAAGGTTTGAGCTCTCCAACTCTGGGAGAGCAGAATTTACTAAATATATAACTTTTGTGATACTATCTTATGGGTACTTCATCCTACCCAAATTTTATATCACAATATCCTGCAGGAATTTGTCTGCCCACACATTTCTAGTTTTCTGAATGTGTGTTAGAAGAATAGCATTATATTGTCAAGGGACCATGGTTTGTTGAAATTATGTGGGAAGCATGTTCTTGGTCATCGCAACATGTACATAGACTAGTTCTGTCCTTTGACTTCTCTCTCATTATCCAATGCACAAATCCAAGCTAAAATACTTAAAAAGTCTTTAGATCATTTTAAATGGAAATCTCAATAGGTTTGCATTTTTTTGTTTTTGTTCTGCTTTCCTGTTTTGAACATCTAAATCCATAATTTCTTGCAGCATCAGGTTTTTTTGGTTTTTTTTAATGTCCAAACATGTATAAACCAGTTAATATTTTCTAATGATGTACATTCCTGTACATCCACTGGAAATGCTTTCATATTTGAAAGTGGTTAAACTTACATGTAATAATGATGTGAAATGGCACTGTTGTAGTAGTTCTGTTATTTGAAACGCCTCTGAAGTTTATTTGTTCTAAATCACAGCATAAAGTAGGGTTGTCTTGGTTCATAAAAGATTTGACTGTCCTTTGTAATATGGGTTACTATTCCGTCCTGTCTGTAATGTTTGAAGCATGCTGTATAAAGCTGGTATATTAGCTTATCATGATATTATTGGCGGTTATTGAGATGTTTCTCCTCTTCAGTGAAAAGATGAAAGATTAACAGTGTAGCACTCATCCCTCTCTTCCTATTGCGCAGTATCTCATCCCTTTTCTCACACACAAAGAAAAACAAAAATACATATAAGCTAGGACATTTTTAGGGAACAATTTTTTAGTGTCCATTAATGTACTCAACAAACTTCAAATTCTTTACTGTGCTTAATTTTTTAGCTATCGAGTCACTGACTACACAGCAACTGACTAAACCTCTAAGACTCACCTGTTTAGAACATTGTTAAAAAAACTCCCAAACCACCTGCCATAGTGTATAAATCAATGAAAACCTGCATACTCACGTATTCTTTGTTTTGTTTGTATTATTAGTTTATTTCGTCTGTAGTTAAAAGTAATGTTGTCAACTCCATGAAATGAATATGTTAATGTTTAAGTAATAATTTGATACATTTCTACTCATATCATGTTATTGTCTGCCTAGCATATTATAGACATCATAATTCGACCATCTTCCTTCTTCCATATTGTCCGTGTTGAGTCCCATTTCCCATGTCATAATTTCCCATCAGTTTCTTGACCTCACAATCATCAGTATAATAATCACAGTCTTTAATTCAGGATTTTTTTATTTTTTTATTTTTGGCATATATATCCATGTTCATTTGTTATTTCATTATTTTGTTCCTCAAAATCGTTTGTAATAAAAATAGATTTGTGACATCAAATGTTAAAGTGTTTTGATTTGTTTCCTACTGTTCTGCAGGGTTAGCTACGAGAACTGCTGATGAATGCACGGATGCTTTAGGGCTTTAGATACTGCACTTGTGGTATAACTATACTGACTAAACCAGCACTCACTTATGTCCCAACAATAGGAAACTCCTTACAAACAAAAACACAGATTAATCAGTGGAGAATTTAGGAATTCTCTAGGGTGGAAGGATGCCATCTGCGTACCTGTCCCTTAGAAATAGATAAATACAAGTAACTATTTTAGACATGTCACAGAGAGAAAGGTGAGTCCAGTGGTTCAGACAGATGCACCAAAGAAGATAAAAAACATTTGGTGCGATCTTGCTGGGGGTCGGGGTTAAAGCCAAAGAAATGTATCTAGCACCTTAAAAAGTGGCGTTTTAGTGTTATTTCTCAGTTATATGACATTAACAGAACTCTTGCACAGGTGTAAATGGATTTCGCGAAAGTAAGGATTCCCATAGGAGTTGGAAGATTGGGAGCACTGGTGATTACGTTTTAAACATATCATCTGACACTAAATTTGGCTCTCTCTCTCTCTCTCTCTCTCTCTCTCTCTCTCTCTCTTTCTTTCTCATTCTCTGTCCCCTGTTTCTCTTTCTCATTCCCTCACTCCCTCATCGCAACGGGCATGACTGCTTGGGAAGAAGGGGGAAGATCGCCCGCCTCTTCCAATTATAATGAAAATAACTTCTTTTAAATTTGGGTTGGGGGAGAGGGGGTGGGGCAGGGGCAACCAGGGGCGAAGGGTCCATATAATCAAATAATCACTGATTACCAGCCGAAAATGCCGTTGGTTGACACTGGCCTTCGTGGCAAGCAAGAACACCGCCGAATCCTATTCGTTTATTTGCTCTTTGTCAGGCCCATTCTTACTTTGACCCACGTTCAGAACTTGATACCCCTCAAATTTTCACTGATTAAAGGGATAAAGAAGAACCTGGACACCCCTACAGCCAAATGTGGGGTGGCCTTACAAAAAAAAAAAAAGAAGGAGATTTCACCGGCTGGCAGGGTTGGGAAAGTTCACTAAAAAAGCCAGATCAGATCAAGATCAGATCATTATGGGAAAATTGCCCTTAGAATTAGATCACATTTAGCTCAATTCTAGAAAAATTGTTTGTTTTTCAGATCAGCTCAGTTCACCTTGATTTTTTCTCAGATCAGATCAAGATCAGATCAGTTCACTGGAGCAGAAAATTACTTCATGAGGATAAGCACTAAGCAGCAGGCGACAACCAGCAGATCTACAATGCACATTTATTAATGCCAAATTGGCCCTTAAAAATGATATCAGTCGTGGCTAACTTACCCTTCATCTCGAAAATGTGGGGGTGGAATTCCTGGTTTTCACATTTGTTCGTCCCTACCTACAGCTGCCGCCCCTTCAATCCTCTCCCCTTTCCCCTCCACCTACTGGCCTATTGACTGATCATGGGCTGCTTGTTCCATATGACATTCTGAGATCTTGATCATCTCTTCATATCAGTTTTTCAAAAAACATATAGGCCTATTAATCTGGCAAAGCGTGCCTTACTGATTGGTGTGGGTATGGTGGCGTGGAAAGGGCAGTGGGAAGCGGGATTTGGAAAGAAAGAGGGTAGAGGGGTTGTCGGGACATTCGTGATGTGTCATTACTTCCTATTTATATACTTACATGGGTGGTAAGAGCCGATAGAGAAAGAGAGAGAGAGAGAGAAAGAGAGAGACAGAGAAAGAGAGAGAAAGAGAGAGACAGACAGAGAGAGAGAGAGAGAGAAAGAGAGAGAAAGAGAAAGAGAGAGAGAGAGAGAAAGAAAGACGGACAGCGTAAGATTACATCTTGCAATGACAGAGTAAAATAAGAGTACATTAAGATGGACTTATTTCCAATTTCGGCATCCACATGAAAATCAACCTACCTTAAACCTTCTCAAATTATTTTAGTGACATATGACTTAAGTTTTTCCTGCAATGTAATGATATTCTGATCCTGATGATGACGGCGGTGGTGATGACTAAAACACGACGACAGTGGCAGTATGAAAGTGGAATTGACACGTGCCATAAGGCAAACAAGATCATTGGTCCTATGCTTTAATTAACATATTGCGTTAACTACTGTGAACACTGTTTATGTTTTAGGAGTTTCCCGTGGTCACCGCAGTGCGTTAATTAACGTAAGGATTATTTCATACATACGGCCGCAGATATAAGGATTATCGTACCTGTTACATCAGACATATAAAATTGTGAGCAGATAGCAAATGATACGGACACGTACTCAAAGAGCAGGGTACTTGTTTTTGGTTCGGATTTTTGAAAGCGTAATACAACAGAAAAAATTGAATTTCTGAATTTATTTTACTGGGAAGGGCAGCATATATCCCCAAACCGACTTTTTAAAAAAAAAATGCTTAATAGTTTCAGACTGGCATCACCGTTTCTTGAACAGGACATTTTTTTTTATTAAACATAGTAACAAACAAGAGAAAATGGTCAGTGGCGCAGGTTCTGACAATAAATTCAATGGACAGATAAGCAAGGACGTATCCCCCTCCCCAAACTCTCTTCCCCCCTCCACCNCGCTCCCCCAAACACACACAGACTAACATCAACAAGTAACCACGCTTTGTCAAGCTTGCAATGTTGTTTTTTATTTTATTTTATTGGGAAGAGCTGACTTTCTGAAACCTCTAAATGTACACCTAACAACACTACTACAGTAACAGTTTTGCAACAGCTCTTTCTCCCCTCCCAGCATTTTTATCTCCCGTGAGGGAGAGGTGATTTCTCATCAAACGTTCTCTTAAACCTTATACCACAAGACAATAAGCTGACATGTTATCCCCAGTGGATTATATTTGGACCGAGAGAGCCGCTCAAGATGTACTCATACATGATGAAATGGTATCGATATCATAATTTAAAAGTATTGCTGGAAATATCTAAAAACAAATAGAATACGAATGCTAACACTTGAAACGGGCAATGGCAACATAATAATAAATGCAGTTTGGGCCGTTTCTCCTCTATGGGCTTTATTAGCCTTTGGAGCTACCATCTGAACCCAAACCCATGTCAGATTCAAGCTCGCTGTGTGGTCCAGCTTTTTAGACTAACCCAACCCCAGCAAGCCCATTGAAATTTTGAGCTTGGTTGCTATTTGTAAACACGCCCTATCTTTTTCACTGGTCAAGGCCGACCCCCTCCTCTTCCGCCTGAGCACACCATTGACCTGACAGTTCCAGCCCAAGGCTAAATAGTGTCTGGCAAAATAAACTAAAAATTGAGTTTCCCATTAAATTAAAATTTGCCCCATGGATTCCTTATCACCGAAAGAGGGAAAGAGAGAGATCACACATAATCCCTAAGCAGCCCGCGGGCCAACAGTTCCGCACTTCCGATCTCTAGCATCACATTACGACTGATCAGGACAAGACTTAAAAGTCAAAACGTCTATTTTATGTATAGACCAACCCATTGTACGTTCTGTGGCAAATCGTTCTCCTGGACGCCCTCATCTTCCTTATTTGTTAATGGGAGAGCGTTCTAGGGTCCGTCCTCACGGCCCCTGTGGGCTCTCGATTAGAGAATTCTGCAAAGTAGGGGTGATCCTACTGCAATAATGTACATTCAGAGATTCGAAAGCCAAAATAACTTTTATATTTATTGAATTGCAAAATCGTTATGGTGTGCCTTCACTGAATAAAAGTGTTTTAAAAGTCAATAATCAATGACATCATCAGACGCATTTTGGAGGATAAAGTCCAGATATCCAAACTGTCTTCTTAGACAATCTTTTTGAGAGAAATTGCCCTAAAAGTTCACGACCGGGATATTAGATACAAATGATATGTTAAGTAATGCGCAGAGTAATTGGCGCAAATTTTTAGGGGAGGAGTGTTAGTAGCAGGGAGTTGCATGCGCACATGACACGCTGTTTCTTCTATGAATGAACATTCTGGGATGTTTAAGCTTCTCGACTTTGTTTAGGAAATTTGCCAGTGTGAGATTATATTTGCACAGCCCCTCTCTCCCCCCCCCCCCCCCCCCCCCNAAAAAATTATATTTGACTCTTTTTGCACAGGAAAACTCTCCACAAAATTACTCGTACATCAAAATCGGTTTGTAAATTTTGGAGGTGCAAGGTAGGTGAGAGTGGATTGAATCCATCTTTAGTGTTATATTTGGTTTGTAGGTTCACTTTTAGGGAGGTCCAAATACTGCATAATGCCACACCGTTAACCCAGAGTTTCGAAACGGGTTAAACAATATCAGCTGGATGAGGAAAAAAAATCACCAGGTTTGAAGACACTATTCCAATACCAAGAGTGTGGGAACATCTGACATAGTCTATAAAGCTACAATACATACGAAAAAAAAATAGCATCAGTCGAATACAAAGAGCTGCCATTAGAAACATCGTTACAATGCATATTAACACACCAATGAGTAGGCAGTATTCAGTAGAACATGTTAGCCACATTTTCAGCTTTATGAGAACATCAATAATTTTAGCAAATAGGACTTTAGAATCTCCTAAAATAATATATATGCCTACGGGTTCCTCTCACAAATTGACTGAAAATTCGATTGGTTTTTTGGTTTTTTTGTCACTTCAAGCTACACCAGTACTTATCGTTTGAAATGGTACCGATATCTTAGTACAGTAGTTGATACATAAATGGCCATAGAAAATAATGCTCAATAGTTACACAGAGTGGAATATGAGTGACAACCATGTTCAACTATGATTACCCTGTTGAGAAAGTCAGCCTTCGCCCCTGGGGGCAACATCTGATACGTTTTTGAATGTCGTAGAATGGGTATCTAGGCAAGGGAGGGTACACTCACAAATCTGTTATACAAAATCTAATATTGCGTAACTTCCCTTGTCAAATTTTTTTAGATTGTTTATAACGATAAACGGGAGCTCATTTAGAAAATTCATTATCATTTATTAGTAAAGCTGTCATGATGATCAACCCTGTCGTATGTTTCAGAATATCATATGTTAACGCTAATAAAACCCATCATTTCCGTGCTCAAATCAAAACTTCGTGAACAGTGTTTTTGATGGCCTGCGTGTAAAAACATGCGCATGCACTAATGAGCAGTGAGCAGAAGAAGTACCATATTTTAAAGCATTTGTTTGTGACGTCGCAACCATTCTATGTTTATGCGTAGACTTGTCATTAGTGTAACCACTCTTTTTATGCATATTGATAAATAAAATACAATGTCTTTAGAGATCTATAATTCATCACCTTGCGACATTTTCGTAAGGAGGCAAGACCGCGTTACATGTATAACATGATGCAAAGATTTCTAATTGTCCCATTTCCCCCTTCTTATTAGTGTGTTTGTTTGTTTGTTTATTTGTTAGCCTTGATTTTCAAGTTAGATTTGATCATTTTAATTTCTCCATTTCGATTTCATTCTCCAATTTTTCCAATGGATCCCGGATACGTCTCTGCATATCATATCCGCAACTCTACAACAAAGTGTAAGCTCATGCAAATGTTCCGAGAAATATAACAAAAGATTTTCGAGTAATTGGACAAATAGCATGTGCAAAGCAAAGTTTACAGATCAAAGACATTTTTATGTTTAAACTAGGCTAGTCTAATCGTGCTTAACAACGCATGTTTACAATGAATTACGATCATAAGTTTATCAGTTGCTGTTTTGTGCAGGTGATATGAATTAACACAGCAAGTACACTATTGCATGTAGACAATTCTGTATTACCCTTAACACTGTCCCCAAGAACGTAAAACGTGCAGGCCTGTAATGCACTATGCATGCACCATGAGCAAATCATATTTGCAACATAGCCTACCTGATCTGATGGGGGAAAAGTGAATTAATATTTTTTCTATATTTTATGTCTGTCTCTCTGCCGACCCATGTGTTCCTATTATGCTTATATCTATCTCAATTAAAAAGAAATTTAAAAGACATTGTGTGTGCCGGGGTACGGGGGTGAATGAGGGCGCGGAACTGGAGGTAACCCTGTAGTATAATGTGTAACATGCATTGTCGAATTTTTATTTTTTTTTTAATTGATGCTGGATCTAATGGTAACATAACAGTCTTTGTAGATCGTATGCCCCCTGCATTTATTCGTAAACTGTTTGTGATTTCATTGAATTCAGCAGGTAGCCCATAATATCGTGTTTTGTTTGGCAAATTTAGTGTTTTAAAGTTAAAATAATATTTAAAATTCTTAAAATGCATTAAATGTGAGAATTCTACATATCATTATAGAACTGGCCAGTGAAAATTAGTTGGCTGATTCACCTGTGGACTGATTAATGTCTAGGGACGCCAAGCCTGTAACATGCTTACGGGAAGACTACGCTGTTTACTTGCCCTCCGCTAGGGAGCGCCAAATCAAGGCCGTGAACATTTTTATTAAGGTGACTGATACTGTGATAGTGTCCCATCTTGGAATTTGACAGCCTTTGATAACAAGCCAAAGCTTTCTACCAGGTTTATTTCAAATCGACTGCCACTGCATTTTTTCACACAATCTTGTTGAAGATAATTTCAAGGAGGTTTGTTTTAAGAGTGGATGAGTGGGTGGGGGAATGAGTGAGTGAATAAGTGAGGAAATCAGGGATGAGTTGAGGCAGTATCTAGGATCAAGGAATCATCATTTTAGGTGGAGTCTCAACACTCACTTATTCACTGATTCACTTGGTAGAATCTATCCATTTCACTTTGTTCTCGGTTTTCCGGCCAGGAAAAGAACAGTCATTATTGTCTATCTTGTTCACACCTTCCCACGTCCCTCCCAACGTCCCTCCCTACCCCCCGCTCCCACCACAACTTTCTCAACACACACACACACCCTATTCATCCATTTCATCCATGAATCGACTGAATAGAACACTTTCATGAAACCTAAGAGAGTTTGCATAGAATCTAGAATGGTAGCTTACAGAGTTAGATATATCACTTACATCGAAGAAGCCCAACAATTCCTGGAAAGCCAAATCGATTCCCAAAACTGAACAAACAGATTTATTACCCACGAACTAAATTTCCAAGCAGGACAATGAACACACTTGGTTCTCAATGGATATACATGTTTACATGATCTATCTGAACTGGGTCATTGCCAACCGTTGATGCATGAGGGTATAGGAGTTGGGACTAGGCCTAGATCTAGGGGCCACAGTACAAACACACACATCGCGATTTCACCAAACCGTGTCAGCTGATAAAGCAAGAGGGACGCGGTATTGCCACTCTGGTTCAATGCTTTTTTTAACCCTACAGCGACGGCGGTTTAACCTACGTTACCTTACGCACGATAAGACTCACTTCCCAATCTGGACACATTCAGGATCGGTTGGTTGGTTATTTGGGGATAATTATATTATAAATATCCCCCTCCCTTCCCTCCCCCCCGGGCCCCTGAAGCGGGAAAAGACTTCCAAACAACTACAATATATTTAATTCCTCACGTGACAAACATCAAGAGATCGGCAGGAGTTTAATCCTCACTATCAACTTCTCCATGCCATGAATGGAAATCTTGTTCTCTGTGTAATCACACAATAAAGATAAACTGATCTGACACACTTGTGTAAAAATCTGACCAAAAAAAATAAGATAAGATAAGATAAAATAAGATCAGATTATATTTTATTGTCTAGAGGCACATTTGATTCGCTTTGCATGACAATTTCACAGTATTTCTTAACATATTACATTTCACATTCGTGCATTACGGGGGAAAATATACTGAATTACAAAGGTGCACCACACCCGCTACACGCACACACTCATTTATACATAATGCCACAATATTCTTTGACAGGGGAAGATGGAGGTCTGAACCGACAATGCCATCATACTTAGTGTTATTTAAAGCAACAAAAATGGTGGTGAAGACGATGATGATGAAAGACAGTAGAAAATAAAAATATTTTACTCCACTTTGCATTACTTCTAGGATTTTGCTTTTCGGTTATGTCTACGAAAAGCCAATTTACCATACTGCAGGGTAAAATCGCTACAAGTGGCAACAAACTGCGGAAGGAAACCGAAACGCTGGGCGACACACGTTTATTGTGCCATATTACGTTACATACCATTACATCCGTGTTCTACACAGCAGAGGAGGAATGGAAGTCTTTCTTGATATGCTTTTCTCATGGTAGTATTCGGTACGTATTTAACTAGATTAAGTTTATTATGAATAGTACTGGAGAATGCAGGATTTTAAAGTTAAAGCTCGTCTCTTGTGACTGAGAGTGAAGATGTGTCCCTAGCTGTTTTCACCAGTCCCAAGTTTTCGCAGTTCCAGTTTCTTTTCGCATATTTAAGTATTACGAGTGAGTTCTATGATGTACACATTATTTTATAATGTGCATGTTGTAGCTTTATTTTCCTGAATTTCCATGGAAGACAAGGTAAGAAATCGCCGTTTTTGTGTTTTTTTTTCCCCAGTATAATAATATGTTGTAAAACGCATTTCCTTTCACTTTTACTGTAGTCGACTCTTTTTATTACCGGTACCGTACTGTATATAGACTAGTCCATATTGTTTTTCTACGTTTGCAGTACTTTTTTTTTTGTGTGTGTCAATTCCAACTAAAAACTCAGTATAACACACGTGTGTTCCTTGTAGGTCTGGAACGTGAACAAAAACAATGATCAAGAAAGTCGAAAAAGACTGACTGTGGAATATAATCAAATACTATTATCCAACTTATTGACAATGTCAGGATCAAGTGATGGATATATTAAGTAGGCCTATAAGCGTTTTTCGTCCGCTCATCCAAGAGGCAGATGGTCGCAGGTCAGTCAGTCACTGTGCTAAAAATAAACAGAGTCAGTCAGGGGCGAAGGCTGGCTTTCTCAACAGGGTAATCATAGTTGAACATGATTGTCACTTATAGTCACGTATGCGGTATCAGTCGAANGTTTATGAATTCAGTTAACTAATTTTTCGATTTTTAATTGGTAATAAATGAATTTAAATCAACAAGCAGATAAATTAGCTCATATTTTTGGACGTCACTTTGTATATCTTTATTCAACCATTAATCTGCAAATAGGGAATTAGGTCCACGGTTTCTTTGAAATTTCTTGAAAAGGCTATTTTGTTGGTAGATGAGCTAGTGATACCATGTAGGTCTACTGCAACAATATGGCAGCTCAGGTAGCCTCTCAGCTTTTACATTAATTTACAGTGATATCTTCAGGCTCAACAAATCTGTCATGTTATTTGTCATTGTAGTCTAGAGTCGGCCAGAGGGTGCGTTCTCTTTTCCTTTCTGCACAGAGCAGGAAGCAAGTACATAAAGGGAGACGATAATTAAACTGTATGATACATCAAACTATCCAGCCCAACTTTCTGAACGCTGATTTATGATAAAATTTTCGATTGCCATTAGAAATTCGATAAAGAAAACATGACTTGAAGGGAGAGAACAACAGCTGATCCAGAAACAAGGTTCGACCGCGACTACGTCATGCCGACTGCCGTGCTCTGTGTCTGTAGCAGGAGCCTGTCATCTGATACCGACTAGCTTAAAAAGTAACAACACACTGCTGCGAGCTGGCCTGTCCGGTGCCACCAGTCACAGATAATGGTAATCAAACGTATCAGTCAAGAAAAAGGAAGACAAAAATCAACGCGTCTGCGTTAGCAGGAATTTTCTTTGGATAATGGTTCACCATTCATGGTACACACTGAAGGCATAAGCCTGCTGCATCAACAGGATTTAGTCCTGCGCTGAGCAGTCAGTAACAGTTTAGTACTTACAACATCATGCTCACGACATTCCACCTAGTGCATCTACAGACTGTGGGATACAAGGAAACAGGTCTAATGTGTTCCCACGTATACGTCATTAGTCAGGTTCCATCTGTTTGTCAGGTTGCATTTTTCTTCATTCCATGACTTGCTGAATCGTTCACATTAGGCAGAATGTATTTATTTTAGTGTTGCCATTCAAATGTTTGCGTATTCAGAAGCAATAGGCTGCACAAAATTCTGAGGGATATTTTGCGATTAGACCTTTAAAAACAATGCAGGAAATGGTCAGGGAATTACGGATTCGGTTTTTTTTTCCTCTATTGTGCAGCGATACCAAGCACTGAAAGGTCTTGTTCAACAGATGAAGTTAGAAATTCAATACTGTACTTATTTCTTGTAATTTCAGGATTTCCATACTTTATATAGGTGAACAGCGAAATCCACAGATAAGGCTGCGACCTAACGGGCGTCAAGTAACCCCAGTGTTTGAAAATAATGGAGGCTTTGTTCCTGTAAATATCGTCTGGTCTGCTAGAAAACTGGCTTCTGCTTCATAGTGTAGGAGGATTTCATAACTTTTTGTGGTAGGAAAGCGTTGTTGTTGTTTTTTTCAGCAATTATCCTTCTAGTGACCAAAACTATTTCTACCAGGATATTATAAGGTGTAGAGAGAAAAGAGGTGGGTTTGTGTATGAACTGAGGTGCAAATGGATACTTTGTGAATATCATTCAAGTTATATCAGTGTTCAGTATTGGCATAATTATACCTGTCTTTAATAAACTAAAGTGAAACTGAAACTGTTCAGGTTAGGGCCTATTCGCATAAATCGGCCTAGCTTATGTATTCTATCATGATACGTGAAACAGTGTGAATAAGGACTTAACAGGAATGCTATGAAGACTCGGTTTATCACGTGCATGGGTAATATGGACTGTCATAAAATTATAGATGTTCATTGAGTAGGCAAACAATATTGAGATATATACCATTGATTTTTATTAGTGTTACCATAATTATCTGTTATCATGTACTCAGTGGTATTCTGTGTCCATTATCTTTTAGTTCCCTGAAGAAGGACAGTTGTCCGAAAATGTGTATTATTTTATTAATGTTCTTTCAGTCTGTGAGTTTTTATCATTTTGTTCAATGGTAACCAGTCAGTGATATTAATGATTTGAGTGAATCAATGAAAAACAAAAGCCCTGAGCACATTAAGTCGTCAGTTATCGTATTTATAAACAATCTCTGCATTGCGTGACACCATCGTCCTTTTTCCCATCAGGTCATGGAATTCAACATCTACATCATTAATTACTATGTACTGATTCCTGTTGTAAGTAGAGTACTTTAAGAATCTGGATGTGTGTGTGTGTTTGTGTGTGTGTGTGTCAATGTGTGTGTGTGTGTGTGTTGACACATGTATGTGTGTGTGTGTGTGTGTGTGTGTGTGTGTGTGTGTGTGTGTGTGTGTGTGTGTGTGTGTGTGTGTGTGTGTGTAAGTGTGTGAGTGTGAGGGAGACAGAGAGAGAGCAGACAGATGGACGGGTAGATGGGTGGACTTAATTATACTTTACTTTTATGATTTGCATTGCTCATGTTCCTGATTGAATGTATGGAATGCTATAAAAATTTGATGTCAGAGAACGCCAAGCCAGAGATAACTGAATCAAGGAGTGAGAGTTGAATGTGAGGCAAACATTGAAATACGTGCGGGGGCAGGACTGTAACCAGATCACCCCTCCCCCGTCCAACCATCGCTTGGGGCCCGTCCCACTACCCCTTCCCCAGACTTTCGTGTTGTCTAAAAAAAAAAACAAGAGGTCGTTGATCTGTATTTAATTAATATTTTATCGAGTTACTAACTACTCTGCCTCAGAACCATAATATGAAATTGTAGCACACTATCTGTTTCACTGCCCTGCACTGAAAGATTATTACGGAGTTGCTATCTCCCAGCGCGGCCAGACACATAGAACACACGGTATGGAAACATAGCACAACCAGAGAGCCTAAATAACTCTGGCACAACTCAAGAACACGAGTATCTTAGTAGGCCTATAATCATACCATGGCATCAGGCTGAAAGGCTCGAGCTAAGATGGCTGCTGGATCGGAAAAGAAATGTAAAGTAACGAGTTACTAAACATGACTGTATGTGAATTTTACCCCAGGCGAAACCTGAAATGTCGCGGGAAGAGGAAGCTAAATGGTCGCCAAGACTTATCAGCGACCGCCAAAGGCGGGGGAGTCGAAGGGGCATGGTCCCAGGGATATTCTTTGAAAAAAAAATTAAACAGAGGGAACGAAGAGAGCCTTTTCTAATTGACATAAGGTGAAAGTTTTCATTATGTGTTCATTTTCATTTTGTTTTTGTTTGTTGTTTTTTTTTTAACAAACTTAAACAAAAATCCACGGGTTTTAAAGTTAATCAAGGCAGCTCTATACTTGCTTCCCCAAGAAGGTTTTTAATACATGAAGCTAAAGAGCCATTTCTAGTTGACATTAAGGTGAAAACTATTGGCACTCTTTATTGAGTTTAAGGTGCTGTTAAAAAAACACCGTAAAACATATACGGCGTTCCCTGCACTTGCTTGACCTATCAACAATAGGCCTATCCCAGTGACAAGATGACAATAGGGTCAACAAAGAGAATGAAGGTCACATTGTTTTAATTATCTCAGTTCCGGCCTACCCGCAGCCTATTTTTGACTCTTTCCCACGTGCTTACAACTTGCACCTGAGGTTGTGTAGTACTCCAGGTCACATCTGTCGCCAAAGGCGTAATGAGACATCACTGTTGACGTTTCACCAGAAGCAGGTGAAACTGGGTTCTTTGAGTTACAAACACACAAATGTTTTTGTTGTAGTCCTATATTACTACGTATTGTCGACTGCTGTCATTCAAATCCTAATTTTTATTGGACATTCCCACTCACCAGTATTGGAGATATGCATCTCAAGTTAAAAGTAAATTAGTTTTAATAGCCATGACAAGTGAATTTTTTTTTCTGTATGTTGGGACTTGAAGCTACAGTATTTCTAGATGACAAATGTCAGCTCGTTGGCAGATCCTGTCTCTTTCCAAACCCTGGGCCAAATAGTTCTGCTTTAACTTTAACCTAAACTGGCTAGAGTAGTGACAAATGCACTAGAACAAGCCACGGCAAAGATCAGTAGGCCCTTGGGAAAGAGATAAAAAAATACTTGAAAATTTCATCCTTTACAGTAAGTCCAACTTCGGTAATGTCAATAGATTTGCTCAGAACCAGCAGTGGCGAGATATACTGGTGGGATTAAAAGAATAAAAGATTTTATTCTCCATGAACATGCAATAAATGAACAAATGACGGCAAGATAGTCACACATATTGTACAATTTGACTATTAAAAAAAAGAAAAAGAAAACAAGCATAATATATAACTAATGAAGTGCAGCGTGTTCAAAAGCAAAGCAGTGTGTCTTTTATAGGAACAGTTCAGAAAGGGCACAGAAACATTTTACTGAGATTCATGAGATGTTGTACTGCAGTGGATTTAAACAAACTATTAACTTTCAATTCAATACATTAGAGTTTTACGGTAACAGTAGGGACTGTACTGCTTTCTAATTTCTGAGAAAAAAAAAGTGCATGGAATGCGAGGAAGATACACAGAAAGAAACAATTAGACTAGAAGAACAGCTAGGAGTTCATTAAACATGATTCGGTCTGGAAAACAAACAGACATACAGAATTGAAAATATTGAACGGAAGCATTACATTTCATTATCTTGTCAGGCCCGAATCCAGGACTCTATTCATAGGTGGATTATGCTACTAAAGCAACCTACGGGCTGCAAACCTCAATTTGAAGTTTGATATATTATGAAATAACGGATCGAACTGCATCCGACAAATGCACGCGTTACTGTTTGCCGTCTGCTGGTTAACTTAAAATGTGCTTTCTTTTGAAGTGGTCATTGATGTTACGAAAGTGTTTAATTTTAACCCCTTGGTAGGCGAGTGGTGTCCCCATGGTCCACTGGTACATGTACACTTTATTTACTTTCAAGGTTGCTGACACCTTTCGACCCTATTACAAAATATGTTATTCAACAAATGCTATTGTGATTTTGGAATATTTAAAGATTAAAGTGTTTCTTTTGCCCGATCTTTTAGTGGGGGAAAGGGGGGGGGGGGNAAGGGCAACGCCAAAAATTTTTCACAAATCGCTTTCAAAGATTTGGTCTCCACTTTTTCATTAGGCTGGTTTTCATCGCTGGCTAAAAATATGCCTAACACACTTTATTTTTATATCTATATGGCTCAAATTGAACACGAAACTTTAGAATTAGATGCTTTATGGAGCTCACAAGTCGTTTTACACACTTCTACACCCTGACATTGGCTGATAGTGCCCCCCAAAAGGGGCATTTTATATAGTAGTGGATTGATATGACTGCACACAGGCAGTGATTTTGCCTTCTAAAAGATGCCTGAAACCTGAAGCAGCAATAGGTCAAGCACTAACCCGTTAAATCAGTTCCTAACTCTTCTATACATACACGATAGGGCAAAGAATTAAATAATTATTCCTGTGTACTCACCGGAAGTTACACAAGGGAATTTTCTCATTTCCAAATGGTAACCTGTACGTGTGCTCAGTCTTTATACATGACGCCTCCTTTCCCAACGCCTCCAGTGTTTCCCAGTGGGCCCACTAGCCCACAAGAGCAGCATATGCATGAGAAAAATACTAGAAATGAAATCTAGATTTTTTAAAGAGTCTACGCCCACGATAGTATAGATCTTCATACAAACGTGTGAAGCACAAATTCGCATTTCATCCCTCTATGCCATCAATTATCGTCGTCGTTAAGGTTAAGTGCAAAGAAGAAAGTTAACATAACGGTATGAAGATGCCAATGTTTTTTTCAATGTTGGCTGTATTAGCATTAACTTATCCAGGGATCCCAGGTCAGAATACAGTACTTTCCAGACACGTTGTTTAGCTCTTCATCCAACTTTTGACAAAGAAAAATGCCCCTCAACCAGTTCTCTTGAGAACTTCGGCAGTGAAGCAGACTACCTAATGGCCTTTTCACTCAGTAAACAGGATAACCTTACCTACCTAGCAACAACCACAAATTTTATATTTGAGATTCTAAACCTGACCTTTTCTAAGTCTACACATGTATTTGCACCTATCTAAGCCTTTGAAATTAAAATCCAACCACTTTCTCCCATGCCCATGACCAGTTTTCTGAGTTTATTAATTTATAGGGACTATTTAAATTTGCATATTTTTATGCTATTGGTATCTTCATACCTCAAGGAGCTGGCGACTGATAGTACAAAAAAGATCTTGACAGTCCTAAACCCACTTTTTATTTATGGTGGTTGTTTTCAGTTAAAAGAGGTCTGATATATGAGAGCTCAAGTATCCTTGATGGTGTGTCAGATGAAGTGAGATTTGATAAAGTGTTATATTTTGTCCTCACTGAAGGTCACTTAACCCTCTAGTGCCCAGCGTATCAGATCTGATACATTTCGTGGAACAAAGAAAAAGCAAACCAAGATCATCACCCCACCATAATAGTGTGAAGTCGCATGAGCGGGCATTAGCCTGGATATGAGACTTACAAACCGCATTATTATTATTATTATTATCATCATTTTGATGTTTGTTCCAGCATAGTGGATCCAGAAGTGATCCAAAATCTGGAGCTCGTCGTGGGCACTAGAGGGTTAAGGAGTTTTAGTTACTGGTAGATCTCAGAATAGCTGTTGTGTATTTGTTAACATCTAGGCCTAGGCTTAGATTTTCTGACCTTGAGACTATGGCCGTTAAATCTTCTGAATTCTTTAATGCAGCTTTATATTACAAGATTGTTTTATGGTGACGGGGATGGGAGTGAAGGATTTGTGGGAGGTGGGTGGAGAGAGAGAGAGAGAGAGAGAGGGAGAGAAAGAACACAAAAGTATTGTAATGGGTGAGTGATTTTGTATCCTGCTCCCTTTTCAACATGACTAATCTAGCTGAATTCATTATGTTGTTCTTTTTATATGCTGTATGTCTTTGTGTTTCTTTTCAGTTCTTCATCATTCTATTTCTGTCCTTCTTGGAAAGGAGAAAGAGCCGTCGCGAATGTTGCAATGGTCGCCCAGGGCTTACTATGTAAGGAACACGACTGTCTATGTTTGGTCTGACAAATGCAAACCTACACTGGGTCTGAGGATTATGTGGAACCCCCTACCACTGACATCCTCTATTTGAAATAAACCAAGACTGTGTCATACATCTGCTTCATCATAATGCTAAGGCTACTTGTCTAGGGCTTGGAAACTTCTAATCCTCAAATCACACTCTTACCTCCCCTTTTTCCTGGTATGATGCTATGGTTCGGCATGAATGTTGGAACATAGTTTCACCACATTTCCCTGTCATTTTCTGACATAAGGAGCCTTTAAGAAGAAGAGAATATGAAAGAAGATAAAAGAGGAAGATAATTAATTCAGGAATGGTTAAACATGGTGCATGACGCAGGGGCAGTTCATGCCACAGATTATAACACCACATTGGCATTATTAGCTGTTTCCCCATTGTTGTAAAATGATATCATTGGCAGGAGACTGATACTTCCATAATGTAACAATGAGCCATTGCTCTATCTGCCTCGTGATTAATTTGTCTCTTTCTCCCTACTGTCAGAGGTGAAAGATAGAATGGTAAAGATGGTTGAGCAAATAATGAGAATGAAGTTTAGAGTGTGATGACCGAACAGCTTCAAATTAAAACTTGCCATCAAGCAACAACAACAACAACAGTGCCTTTCCTTTCTGCTTGCTTCTGTGTCATTCATCCACTTCGTAGTGAGAAATGGATAGAGGGAGAACTCTTTCTTTAAGAAATTATGAAAATTGAAGAGTATTTCATCAGTCTCCTTATCTTTGCATGAAATATGAAAGTCATTAAATATTAAGGTAATACAATACATAGTGAAGACCTTTAGCGTTCCTTTCATTATAAGTATTGTTTTATAAAGGGGTCACAGCTCTGCTTTATTTGAGATTTTTATGAAGTTCTAAACTGTTTCTAATATTAAACGTTGATGCACATGTCAAAAATAATTTTCCATTTTCCAGTATTTTTTTTCCTCAAAACTCTCTGTGGTGCCCACCAAGCCAATTTTGCGGGAAAAAAAAAGCATCATTCTGTTAACGTGGGCATGTATAATATGATGCAATAAGGAGAGCTAAAATGACTGGGATTTGGTTCTTAACGATTAGAGTTATTCCCCTTCCCTGAACAGCAGCAGCTTAGGGCAAACATGATGATGTCACTTCAGTTCCAGCAGCTACAGATATCTGTATCTGACAATGTATTATTTGGCTTTTAATTAAGGTTCTGATCCTCCAAATTCAAGTAAAGTTTAACAGTGTAAGCCAGGTGAAGTATTCTGCATTTTTATTGCCTCAGTATGAATTTATTTGACACATCTGCTGCTTACAGTGGAATTAAAAGATTCATACCGACATGTTATCATCCGTCCGCAGAGCGCCGGCTAAACAGTTTGACTGTGCGGCTAGAACGTATTTGATGCAAGCTTATGGCCGCCACACATGCAGTGGGAGTAAGAATTTGGACTTTGCATAATATAACCCTGTGGGTTGTCTGCGGCAGGCAGAGACATTATATCATGTTGACAGGCACTTGAAAGACTGTTTTATTGGAATAATAGGGTATTATGTGATTTAATATTATCTGTAGGATGATTCAGCTTTCCTTTAAATATATCGAATTTTTGAATATATTAAATATATCTTCATATTGCTTTTCCTCTAATATGTATTGATAGAAAGAAAAAAAAAGGAAACTGTAATTTATTTTGCAGCCCTTTCCACTTTTTGGATGGATATGACAATCGCACAGCTTACGCCATGGCCTTTGGCACAGCAACCAGCACAGTGGTGTCCTTGATAATGTCAGACAACACACTTGGCTTTGATTTTCCCTTGTGGGGTCGAGGTAATATCATGTTCCAGGCTGCATTGCATCTAAAACTAATATTGCAACACAAGATTGTATGTGAGTGTGAGGTTTGTCCTGTTCAGCACACATATTGCTTTGAAATCATGAGTGACTATTGTCAGATATTTGTGATCTCTATTCACGTCCAGGCCCTGATATAATATGGGTCACACAGTATTTCAGAAACAGTAGTGTATGTAATGCATTGTGCATGTCATTTAAATTCATTCCACCATGCACTGGATATGTCTGTATGCTCAGAGTGGAAGTGTTTCTATGAGTGTATGTTAATGTCATATGTATATCAAGGAAGCCACTCTTGGAAAATTCTCTGAAATCTGAGAATGTTGGCGTCTTTGAGACATAGAAAATTCAAAATCTAAACTAGAAAGTTCTTTTCTGTCTCTTGTTTTCTGCTTTCTGCTTGCCTTAGACCTTCTCTTCCTGGGTTAAAGAGGCTAATTAGATCTCTTTATCTGATGCATTTATGCAAATATAAGTTATTCTTAATAGTTAACTGCAGATGGTTGAGAGAATTTTATGAAAAATGAGTGGCATCCCTGATATGTATATATTTGTATCTAGTTATGAGCAGATTTTCTCTCTTAAGTACCCTGGAAAGTAAAGTCTACAAGGTTGACTATTGTATGTATTGCATTACAATACTTGTTGAGGGGTAGAATGTGGGTCCAGTTTAATAAATTATTTTAGATGTTAAATATTATCTAGGGAAGTGTGTCACCAGGGATATTACCAAATTACTGTGAAAAGTTAATTTTTGAAAAAAAGGCAGAGAAAGCCTACACTTGAAAATTTTCTGACCCTACCAAAAATAAAACCCAGGAACTCTCAGCTTGCAAGTCTGAACGTGCTACCACCACACCACAGGGACGCTAACATGACAGCAGTTTAAGTGCTAAATACCTACTGCCTGAATCGATCCCTAACTTTCATGTGTGAGCCCAGTGTCCCATGACCCTAACACACTTCCCAGTTGCTCACATACAGGAAAGCATTTTTATTACTATATGTACCCCATTTTATTACTATTATGGTTAAAGAAGCAGAACCAATTTGGAGAATCCTTACCCCGTGTGTGTATTTTCAGTTCTCTATCTGTACCTCCAAGCCCTGAGAGGATGCATAATTTGTTTTCCTCTGTTTGCCTGTCTGACCACAAAATACCGAGCAGTTGGAGCTATTCTGTGCATTGTCTATTCAGCGCTGTGGTAAGGATTCATTTTCAAATTTTTATCAGCCTATGTCATAGTGCTGTTGCGTTAGCTGTAGCTGTCTTCTGTACACATTGAAGTTCAGGAGAGACTGCCATAAAAAGTAGATTTATATTAAGTTTCTCTAGGTGCAGAGATAATTGCACTACATTGCAGTAATGATGATAATGATGATGATGTGACACATTTTGGTTGTTTTTTTTTTATATCAGCTTCAAGTACCCTGAGTTTATTCCCACTCACTTTTACTTTGTCTCTATGTGATTGTCTTTTACATCAAATTAATCAAAATTAATTCCCAGTAATGTTTTATTATTAATTAAGTCATCAGAGTAAAAGTAGAGCTTTTTAATTTTTCTGTTTTACCAATTTTGATGATAATAACGATTTGGACAGTAGAGTAATGGGATGGTAGGCTATTCAGTGCATATCCTCCAAAATAAATCTGTGGCATATATTGCCAACAATACCACAGGTCACAAACATGTAGAGTTTTGACTTGTTATTATATCCCAATTTTACAATCCATGTCTGCCGTATTATTTTGCTTTGAGAAGCAGGTTGATAGTGCTAAATTTCTCGAAACCTCAAAATCTGACTCAGGCAAACAAGGAATGAGCATGATTAAAATGTATGTTATTCAAACAACTGCAATAGCTTATCTTCGGTATGCCTTACAACAAGTTTAACAAGTTTATTGGGAATAAGCCCAGTTACCTGTGATGGAATTGTTCACTTGGTGTTGTATAAAATGTATATATATATATATATACAGTATATATATATATATATATATATATACAGTTGACTCCGCTTAATCACCCATCCTCGGAATCATGAAAAAAGTGGTCGATTAAGTGGAGTGGCGATTAAGTGGAGGAAGTGATTTCGGCCACATTTTTGGTAAGAAGATTAAATTTCTTTGATGCCATGGTTTGATATTGTGCATTGACACCTTCTTGTCGCCAGACTCAGGACAAACTCGAGTTTGACGGTGTTGTAGCGCACAAAATGTTTGATCTCCGCGGTCTCTCTCATTGGCCACCTCACAATAACCCAGCAGACAGTAAGGAGTAGGATGGCATGGTCGGAGTAGACCATTCATCCACATGACACGTTCTCTGATCTAACCGAAATCCACCAGACAGGCGCAATCAAGGTGTGGGGGGAGGAGACTATACCACAGCTTTTGGCGCAGTAGCAGTAAGCATATTGGACGGGCGAAGGCGGTGATGCATAGCGTGGGACGAAGGGGGACAAGGGGTGGGGGAGGTGGAGAGGAAAGGCTTATCACACCTATTTCTGGGTGGAAGCTGTCACTCAGTCAACCGGTCTGCCATCCGTATCCGTCACGCAGTTAAACCGTCTGTGTACATTGTTTGTTTGTCAACTGTAACCCTTCAACCGATGATCTTTGAATTCATGGGCATTGAAGAGTGGTCGATTATCCAGAGTGAGAGGCGATTATCCAGTGACTTTTATATAGAAAAAATTCGGTTCCCTAAGAAACGAGGCGATTAAGCAGAAAAGGCAATTAAGCGGAGGGCGATTAAGCGGAGTCGACTGTATATTATCTTATAATCTTATTATATCCTGATACTGTAGATATGGTCCATCAAGACCAATACTTAGTTAGATAAATGGATTAAGGTGTGCCAGTAATCAAATCAAAATTATGTGTTACATTCAGTGCCTCATTGTATGTTAAATTTGTTTCGTGATTTTAAAGGTACTGAAGTTAAATGCAGAAACATTTTTTTGTAGGCTGTCACTAGAGACAGTGGATTTGGTGAAAACAGTTCAAGATACTGTCAATGTCAGCTTCATAGGCTGGGAGATTGAGGTTTGTACCTAAAGAAGAGAAAATGGGAGAATGTTATTTATAGAAGATTTACATAATACATTCCCTATTTTTATTGGTGGGGTTGAGGAGGGGGGGGGNGGGGGGGAGTAGGAGAACATTCCAGCTTACTTTTGTCATCATCATGAGTTAAATGATCTGCCTTTTTTTTTTATTAATAGTGTGATACAGGCTTTCCAATGTAACACAAAGAGTTTGGAATGTAGTGAAGGCAAACTTCCTAAATGATACAGTGAATCTCCTTTTGACAATTAAGCAATGCTTTGTTGTTGGTGCAAGTTAGCTTATCCAGTGCATTTCACATTTATTGGTACAGCAGTGGAAGCAGCTAAAGATGTAAATACCTGACATGATACATGTTCATGTACCTATTTGATGGATTCATCAGCCAAATTAATTTCAGTGCTCAAGTTAGTGCAGAAAAATAATGTAAAATCAAAAATTACTGCAAGGTCTAGTCATGATTTTTCCATGGGAAGTGTTTGCCTCAGATTAGATATTATTCTCTTTAGACATGATTTAATTGTCCATTTTTACACTGCTACACTGTGGACCTTACTTCTGTATATTTTCTTGGCCATTTTCTTTTCCCCAGCCTGATGACACCATAGCCATGAACCTGTACCAGTCATACCAAGTCTTGGAAAGTGTGCCCACCTTATTCTGTTACTTAGTACTTATTGGCTACTGTTTCTACATTCTGCACAGATGCTACCAGAGTAAAACGTATTTCAGCAAGGTAGATAAAATTATGGTCTCCTTATACTCGTTGAGATCATTCATGTATTGTGCTGACAAGAATAGCACTTTTGTGAAAGTTCCTATGTCTACATTTGTATGTTCCGGTCAGGGCCATAACAGTCATGTCAACAAGGAGAAATTAAGAGGGCTTCACTGCTCTCAGAAGATCCAAAGTGCCCACACCTCTCAAATGACCCAGTGTGCCCCACATCTGTCAGATTACCCAATGTGACCCAAGATGCCTGTACTTCTCAGATAACACAAGATGTCCCACACCTCTCAAAGGACCTAAGATTCCCCAAAACTCTCAGTGTATTTAAAAAGTATCTCAAAGGATTCCCCGATGTTCTCAAGGGATTCCCCAATACTCTCAAAGTATATTAGATGCCCCATACCTCTCAAGGGATTCCCCAATACTCTCAAAGGATTCCTCAATGCTTTCAAAGTATATTAGATGCCCCACACCTCTCAAAGGACCTAAGATGCCCCAATACTCTCAAAGTATCGAAGATGCCCCGTACCTCTCAAAGGACTTAAGGTGCCCCACACTTCCCTCAGGATCCAAACTGCCAGCTGGTGGAAGGCTGATGCTGAGAACGTCTTCTTTCCACATGAACAATAGTCTCAGATGTTTGCCCCTAGTCTAGTAGAGAGGTCCTTCTTGTGACCCCAGAGTTTCTTTACCAGCTGTGTTCCATGAGGCAGCATCTGAACTAGCAGAAAGCTATGAAAAATTTCCATAAATTTGCACAGTACAATGGAAATTAAAAAGTACATGACTGTTTGCTACACACCAGAAATATATTAGTCTAACCTTTTCCTTCAGTGAAGATATCTATTTTTATTTGTTTCCTTATGCAAATTTATGTTTACAGTGCAGTAAATTTTAGTGACTTGTGTTGTCTTCTTTTAGCGTTTGGATGTCACAGTCAAATGGCATCAGGAAGAACATGTGCGCTGGGTGCTCAGGAAGTTTCAAATGCAAAATTACCAATACTCACCCTCTCTACTCACTGCCAATTTGAATGATAACCCATTAAAGAAGAAATTCATTGATCGCATGTAAGTAGTTGCATATGGCTGAACTGCAAGCTTGATTGAATTGTTGTTGTTTTTTTTAATTAGTATAGGTAGGCTAGCTCAATGAACCATTGCTTGGGAATTTCTGGAATAGTTTTCCTTTCTTTGCTAAGCATGAGATGAAGTAATGAGCAAGTACTGAACACATATATGTTTCAAAACTGATAACTTTTGTGAGGGCAACGTCGTTTTTGAGATATCAGTAGAACTATTTAATAAACTGAAGGGAACTGTCTCCTTTTTTTTTCCACTTCACCAAGAACTGCACCATGTTCAGCTCATGTGGGATCGCCAACTGGAGTTCTTATGCATGTGGAGAAGTAACCATGCCCAGTCTGGACTGCCTACCTTATTGCCAGTCTTTATCAACATTATAATTAGAGTCATATGAGAATAAGTTCAAAGAAATTGCAGTTGATGGGAGAATACATTCCATGTTAGACATTACTTTGCTGTTTATGTTCTTAACAGGGAAGAAAGCATTCGACTCCGATGGTTCACAAACTTTCCCTTCTTCAAATATCCAACAAGAATCTTTGCTTTAGCATTTGTTCAAGTGTGTGTGCTGTACTGGGTAAGATATGACTTAAAGGTTAATACTTGAATAAAACTTTGAAAGTAATTGTAGTATATATATTTCATGCTCTGTTTATGAGGATGAAGATGACAGGAAATGGAGAAAAGATTAGCTGTTGTGATCATCCTATGTTAGCATGTATGAGAGCAAAATGAGTCTTTGGGATTTGCGAAACAGTAAGTCATCTTTTTCCAGTCTCAGGAAAACATGATTTGTATAATTTTGTTATCTAAGTCACGATAGCATGTGACTTTTACTATCCTTGTATAGCCAGCACTAAAAGAAGAAAAAGGATTTTTATTCATCATCATCAATGTGTGGATCTGTTTCAGCTTGGATTACTTTTGATAATGGGCACAATTCGTTTGCTCCAGGAGATAGCTGCCCTTGGAGACTGGATACAAACAGATGTAAAAATCATTACTATCGGTGGGTGTTGTGTTTTTGTTATGCTTTATTAGGCAGTATGTCACACATAGTAACAAGGAAATTACTTGTTTTCTTAAACTCAGTTCACATGAAACATTATCACTTTGGTAAGGATGTTCATACAGTATGTTCACAATATGATCATCAGTGGCTTTAAGCAGGTGATTTGGTCTTATAAGACCCGTTCATCAGAGCATTTAACTAAAATTGATCATCACCGCACAGGTTATAATTGGAAGCTTTATTTAAATCACAGGTCATTTTACATATTTCTACACCCTAACACTGGCTGGCAGGGCCCCCAAGAAAGGGATTTTATGTATTAGCGGATTAATTGGGTTACACACAACGAGTGATTTGCCCCTCTAAAAGGTGTCAAAAACCTTAATTAACATAATGAAATTTGCCATAACATGTGGAAAGAGATCTTAATGAAAAATAAATATTACTATTCAGATGAATGTATTCTGTTTGCATGTTTGCATGAATGGATATTATGAGCATTATATGGTGAGTTTAGTGTTATCAGGGACCCAACTGAAATGCTGCTTCTTTTGACATTCTTATTACCAAACTTGCAATTTAGGTGTTGGCCTTACAATGTCTCAAATCTGATTGGTCCTAATCTTGAAATTAAGGCGTATTAATGTTTTTTATCTGTCCATCAGTATGACTTTGGGAATGCACCTGGTTAGTTATTGTTGTCTGAGTGAAGATAGATGCAGGCATCAGGATAGAAAAGGTATCATATTATGCCTACCATAATGGATATTTTTTTTACCTCACATTTCCCCAGTGTGTGCATGTGTGTCACTCCTTGTTGCAATTTGCTCAGCCTTGTTACAGATCTTCATTGGCATTAGAAATTACAGGTAATGTGATGTGACTGTGGAACAAATACAAAATGATCATTACATTCAGCTTAACATGGTGAATTTGTTATTTGGTGGAACCGAAGTTGAAAAGTATTTGTTTATAAGTATACTGTAATGTCCTTATAATATGTCAGAAAATACAAATGGACTTAGGATTGTGCAAACACTAAGTGCACTCAGAAAGCACTGTATCATATCTTTTTGTTGATGACAAGACTAATAATAATAAGGTGGTTTATAAGTCTTGTATCCAGGCTAATGCCTGCTCATGCAGCTTCACACCATTATTACTCCAGCAGACCAAATCACTCTAGGACTTTCTTAATTCCCTGGGGAGTATACAGTGCTACTTGATTGATAAGCAAGTTTGCAATCTAGAATCTTTATGTCCTAACTGTCCCAGGAGGTCATAATGTAAAATGAATAACTGTCCTTTTTTTTTGACAATCAAATAAAGATGCAGAGTGTAACCAGGTGGAAACACATATTCTTCCAATTATTATCATTAGAGGGGAGGAAAGTGAACCTAACCTGATAATTTTTTTAGCTATTTCATATTATCATGTGCTATTAAGGATTTTACCATAATACGGTGAAAGATTAAATTTTGAGAAGAAAGGCTATAAAAACCTCCACTAGAAAATTTCCTGTATACACTGAGGATCAAACCCAGGGCCTCTCAGCTGGCAAGTCTAAATGTGCTGCCACTACATCTTTGGGATGTTAACTTTAGAGCAATTTAAACTTTAAATACCTACAGCCTGAATATCGTTTCTTAATTTTCACGTAGAAGCCTGATATTCACTCCTGATCATAACACACTTCTCAACTGTTCACAAAAAGAATGTGAAAGAGAATTATGAGTTCTGTCATTACTAAAGTGGGCTGCATTTCTGAACTTTCATAGCGAACGGCATCTTAAGACCAGCCTTCTGCTGGCTGCATGACCATTGTTACAGGTAATGACCACTGTATCTGTTGGCTGCCAGCTGACCAGGTGGCATTGGGCCACAAAATTCGACCACTGCGCCCAGCGCTCAGCAAGGAGTATATATTCTATTGCCGCATTCAAGCATAGCGAACGGACGGTAGAATATATTCCATCACAGCATCATAAGGATTAATTCTTCACAATCAGAAAATTTTTTCCATTTTTATGAGTACAGTTACAGCTGTACATGCTAAATGATAATGAACTCAGATGTCTTCAAAGTAGTAAACTGCTTCAATATCTAGAGGAACTGAAATAGCAAGAAAAAAAAGTTAAGTTCTTTCTGTAAACTGATGATGTACTGTAATCATATATCCCTTAAGATCAAATTGTCAGTTTTATTAATAATATTTTTATTCACCAGGTACCATATGCTGAAGATTTATCAAGGAAACATGTCATTTGCACCAAAAATGCAGCGCTCCCCACAGTACTTATTGGTGTGTATCAATCATATGCAGAGCCAAAGTTTGTTTTGTTTGTTTTGTTTTGTTTTTATTATTGATGGAAAGGGCAATGGGGCATTAGGCAAGCAAAACATGGTTTATTATGTGGGAGAGTATCCTTGTTATGATATGGTACTGGTACAGCTAAATTAACATACAATCTAAACTTGGATTAAGAGAATCACCATGGTATGAGACTGCATGTTTTGCTCACAGCACATTCTTATATTTTTTCAGTAATATTCTTGTTTGTATAAATGGTAAGCTCTGTTGTGCATGAACTTGATAACGTTGTCAAATGTTTTGATGCGCAAGACACAAACTTAAGAACATAGTCAAATTTCTTGATATACACATGTGCAAGTGTGATTTTGTGGATTAATTTCAGACAAGAGGGATGACCTTTCCTGGATACCAAGTGGCTTTCACACTGTGGGGTAAGAGGATGAAATTCAAGTTTTATTAAAATTTTGTAGCAGCCGGATACTGTACAGACTTATTTTGTGTTCACATTCTGAAGCATTGTATCCTATGTCTGTAAATCTTCTTGTTAGATGAGGTACAGTAAATACCTGATAACGCAAATTCCAGGGGACCACAGAAATGTGTTCATGTTATCAAAAATTTGTGTAAAGAAGAGTACATTGTAGGTCTTTGACACCTATTGTTTTTTCTTCTTTTGGCTGTATTAACATTTTGTGTTATTCTAAATATACCACTGTGATTTGGGGAAATTTCTTCCATGGAGGTTAAAAGTATTTATTTTGCCCGATCTTTTAATGGGTAGAAAAAGGGGGGTCAGCGCCCAAATTTTTCACAAATGTCTTTTGAAAAAGATCACCTCAAATTCTGATTTGGTCCCCAAATTTCCATTTGGCTGGTTTTGACCGCGTGCGAATACATAGGTCTACACATTTTATTTTTTTATCTAGAAGGCTCAAATTGTACCTGAAACTTTAAAATTGGATGCTTTATTTAGATCACAGGNGGGGGGCTGGGGAGGGCCCCAGGGGTAGAGGAAGTTTAAAAGACTGTCCAGATAGCCTAGATGACCTACCTCGACCACCATGATGTAAACATTGTGTTTCTAAGTGGAAACATGGTGTAAAGAAGAGTACACTGTAGGTCTTTGACACCTATTGTTTTTTCTTCTTTTGGCTGCATTAACATTTTGTGTTATTCTAAATATACCACAGTGATTTGGGGAAATTTCTTCCATGGAGGTTAAAGTACTTCTTTTGCCCGATCTTTTAACGGGAAGAAAAAGGGGGGTCAATGCCCAAAATTTTTCACAAATGTCTTTTGAAAAAGATCACCTCAAATTCTGATTTAGTCCACAATTTTTCATTTGGCTGGTTTTGACCGCGTGCGAAATACATAGGTCTACACATTTTATTTTTTTATCTAGAAGGCTGAAATTGTACCTGAAACTTTAAAATTGGATGCTTTTTTTTAGATCACAGGTCATTTTACACATTTCTACACCTTAACACTGGCTGGCAGGGCCCCAAAAATGGGGGATTTTATATATTAGCGGATCAATTGGCTTGTACACAATGAGTGATTTGCCCCTCTAATAGGTGTCACAAACCAGTAGGGACAGTTCATTTCCAGACATTCTTTTTATTGTTTGTTTGTTTTTGTTTTTTGTGTGTAGAGCTTGATCCCATTGATCATGGTTAGCATTTCTGAGTCTCTTTCAATCCGGTTGAAATTTGGACAGTGTGGACGCTTGCTCCACTTTGTCACGGTTTTTTTATTATTGTCGGCAGCATTGCAAAATCTAAAGGAAAAATATTTATTTTGTGTCACTGAAATCTGCTTCTCACTGGATCAGTATCAGTCCCATTCTCTCCAGTATCCATTTACATAATCTGCGATTCTTCAAACTATGACTGTGCTGTGACCGCTCAGCATAGCTAACCGTCTGTCCTTTTGGCATTTCGTTTCAGGTCAAATAGTGAGCTTTGCTGTTCTCCTGATTTTCATATGGCTCATAGTCTATGGCTTGTTTATCCTTGTCAAGGAAGATATTTTCTGGACATTTGTCTGGTACCTGGCACAGTTACTGAGGTATGATATAAAAATAAAGAGCAGCATGGTTTGATCATGGGCGACCCAACTTTGGGAATAGGGGTTGTGGGGGGGAGGTGGGGGGNCTGATGCATGGAAGGTTGATCCATCCTCATTTCTCTTGTGATTAACAGGGCCCTTTGTAGGTATGAAGATGCCAGTGTTTCTTTCACTGTTTTCTTCGTACACTTTTACGCCCCTCACTGATTTATCCAAGGATCCTAACCCAAAACTATTACCAAACATGCAGTTCAACTCTTCCTCCAAATTTTGACATCCAGAAATATGCCCCGAAACCAATTAGATTTAGAGAACTTTAGCAGCGATTTTGTGATTTTAGGTCTTTTCCCTTTCTCACCTAGCAAGAATTACTTAACACTTGAGTGACAAAACCCCTACTATTCTGAATCTGTAAAGGTATCTTAAGCCTTTACAATTAAAATCCAATTCCTTTTTCCCACTCCCCCATCCTCCCCCCCCCCCCCCCCCCCCCNTAATTTCCTTATTTTAAAGGGACTATTTAAAATTTCATACTCTTGTGTTAGGTGCACTTGGCATCTTCATACTTTTAACTGTTTAAAGAGAATTCTGACAAGTATAAAACTTTTATCAAATCTGTGATCATAAACATTCTGGACTAAAGGTGCCTTTTCATGTGGGCCGGTGGTAGGAGAGACACATACATTTAACCAGAGTGCAACCAGGACACAGAATATTCGTTGACTGGGTGTGGTGCACACTTTTATTAACCAGCCATATAAGAACAGCAAGAGGCAGATGAAGCAAAAAAAAACAAAAACCCAACCAGCCTTCGGCCATAAGAGGTGGCTTCCTCAGATGCTCAAAACAGCTCTGCTCATCACTTTCCAGTCAGCACAATCACAACACAACTACATAGTCAGCAGCTCGGCATGTAGAAAACATGACTGTGATGACTAGGAGACAATCTCGCGCCAGATTCTAGACTCAGTTCCTTATATAGGCCAAACTTGACACTCACTCCCTACTCCTCGACAACAAATAGTGCCATGAATAAACTTTACCAAAAAAAGCTGAAACAGCTAGAACTCAAAGGAAACAAAGCAAAATGTCTTTATCTTACAAAGTAATAAAAAAAGGTTACTTAAATGTATAATTTCAATAACTTAAATTACAAGCAAGAGTAGTGGCAAACTGACAACAATAGGGGGAGGAATCAAGTTATGACGGGTTCTGGAATCAGTGCCTGATCATCCACATTCAAACTTTCTCATGCACTCGGCCAGGGGTCAGCACCGCACGTGGCCTAGACGTAATAACTTGGGGAAAGGGAAAGAGGGGTGGACCAAACATAACAGCGGAGTTACTGTATTTGAGATAGAAAGACCAAGAGCAGAGACAGAGACTCAAGGGCCATAGCAGAGACCACAGGACTATGGAGGGATGAAAAAAAAAGGGGAGGGGGTGGTCCAAAGAAACATCAAATATTCTAATACAGTACCGTACTCCTTACTTCAATGCAATCGTAATGTACACATCATTCTGTAGTACACTCAGTTACCAGAGACAGACATTCAACTGTAACTAACCTAGTGTCAATTCCACCCCACCTGCCTACATGTATAATGATGATCATTTGGTATCTTATTACATCATAGACTCTAGATACTTAATGTCATTTTTTTGTTTGTTTAATCATTTATGTTTGATTTTTGTATGCTGTGTAAAAACAACCTGAAAATAAACTTACTGATTATGTGATCACCATTTCAATTGACATAAATTTTTGTGTTTGCATTTCTTTTGCATTCTTATAGTAGATTTTATGCACATGGATACTATGGAGATACATAGTAAATTTGACATGTTAATTTCACTCAAAGACAAAGCTTCAGTGCCACAGTAACCTGTAAGTCAATGCTATTACTTTCACATGTGTATTGTATTTTTCTTTCAGCATTATGGTATTTTGTTAGTGCACTCTGATGCACTGTACTTTGGCAGATTAATACAAAGAAAAAGGGAATAATTGCCATAGGTATATTAATTTAGCAAGGATGTGTCATAAACTGTAAAGAAAGAATGGCATCTTCTTCAAATGTAAAGTGATACATACGTGTATTTGTATTGAGTTTATTGAGTTTATTTTATGGCTGAGGAGAATGCATTTCTGTATATGATGTTTTTTTCATGTTTAGAACCTATTTATGCTTCATTCTATTGCCAGCTTCCCTACTGTAGTGATTGTGGTGTTTTACCTACAAGTGTACCTGGCAAAAGCAGTATTGCTCCAAGAGAAGGTGAATCCTCTAGACAAAAATCCGCCTCTCAATGTGGACAACAGGTCAGAAGCCATTCTAGGTCACTTGCACGTTTTTGGTCATTGAAAACACAGTGGAACACACTTATAACGAACACGTTTGAAACGAATTGACGGAAATAAAGAACGTCTTTATTTGCCCCGATTTTTTTTCTCTTTAACTCAATAAAATTTTCACGCATGTAGCGAACAGATAATAAAGAACTGACGGATGAAACGAATCCATCTCGGTGCCCGAGTCTGTAGTTTTCCTCTTTTTTTATAATGAAAATAACGAACTGGGCCGAACATCCAGTCTGCAAAGCTAGCCCAGACTTAGGCCAAACGAAAACAGCCGAACAAGTTTCAGCCGGGCGACTGGTCGATCGTTACCAGCAGTTTTATACTGTACTGCGGGACTGCCTTACAAAGCAGATTCACAACATTCGAGAACTTCCTGACTTCCTGTTCAAAACAAAGACTAGATAGATCCACACGGTGCTACATGCTGTTAGGCTATAGGCCTATCCAACAGATAGACACTAGGCTAGAACAGTACATGATGGCATCAAGAAAGAGAGCTGCATACACTCTGGATTTCAAGACGTAGAGTTTTTGTGTAAAGACTGGGGAGAGGAGAGGAGTGTTAAAGATTTTAGATTTTTGTTTCTCCTAGTACTTATTAGTGGCTATACTTGGTTAATAGAGGACACATGTCATTTACTGTACCAATATTTTTTCATATTATGTAAATGAGGTTGAATGAATCATTTATTTTCAGTTTGAACCTGCGGATCTTCATTGTTTTGTATTGTGTGTTGTGTTTTGGTGAAATCTGGGTGGTGAATGGATATAAAGAACTACTGATATAAAGAACAAATATTTTTGCCCAGACCTGTTCTTTATATCAGTGTTCCACTGTACAATGCAGTTTCCATATCCGCAATTTTTGTACTTGCTTGCATTTGGGTTGCAGTTGATATTCAGAGACCACAGTTTTGTGAGAATTGCATCAATGCTATTCCCAATAGTCTTCTTACCCATGGGAGTGTTGAGAAGTTTCAATTTTTACAATCTAAAATTAAACTCAAATGTAGTACTGGCTGGCAAATGGAGATTTCAGGTGTTGTGCACTTTCGGTTAGGGGAACAAGAACCATATAAATGCAGGTATAAGCAATAAGTCCAGAGTGATATTCTGTAGAGTTATGTGCTCAGATCAAAGTCTGTGGTAGGCATGCAGTTAGTTACTCCATATTTGAATGACTAGCATTTACCAGTCGTTTCCACTTAAATTTTGCTGTGATAGTAATTTTCTCAAGTGTATTCTTACTTTCTTTTCTGCTCTCTGTTTTGTCTCATTTTCTGTCATTTTTACTTCCTGTGTATACATGTATTTTCTTTCTGTCTTTGTCATTTATTTCTTTGTTATGTTATGCCTCTATTGTGCATCTTTCTCCTTTTCAGGAAATTCTATGAAATAATCAACTACTATGCATTATTTGCCAACATGACGGTTGGTTTGTTTACCTGCCTGTGGCGAATCATAAAAAGTGCCGCCTATGGGATATTTACCATTGGACGGCTAGATAGGAGTGTCTTTACTCGTGATCAGGAAATGAATGACAAAGGTTTGTGGACTAAAGGTTAATTTATTAATCAGGGCTACACCATGTCCCACTTAGAAAGAAAAAAAAAAAACTCGCTTAGAGAGTTTTGTAGATTGTTTGTCTGTTGCACCAGATTTATATAAAAAGAACAGTTCACTTGCAAGTTGTTAGGTAGATTTAGGTAAACTTATTGAGGAAATACAGCTAAAGTTTTTGACGTAATTATGAAAGTACAAGTGAGAAACTGTCCCTTTCAGTAAAAAAAATGACTGAAAGTTTCTCTAGAATGAAGAAATGATTCATAGTGTTTTGGCGGTTCATATATTAAATTCATTACCCACCATTTGCATAAACAGCCATTTCAAAATATAGTCATCTAGTTCATTTGTTAACAGAGTTTCTCAGCTTGTGGGGAAAAACTTGTCTTATTTTATTCATCAACTCTTCTTGAATCATTTCCTGGGAGTCCGTTCTTGACAATCCATTGGAGTTTGAAGACTTCATGTTAAGCAATGTGTGTTATGTAAGGTCGTTGCATTGATCAGAACTAGCCTCACATCATGGAATCCAGCATGTTGATGAATATTCCATAGCAAGGTTTATGGCTAATTGGTTTCAATGTTTGATGCACAATCAGTAGATCATGGATTCAGTTCCTACCATGGCCATGATGTATATGCTTTAACTCATTCCATGCCAGTACGTCTGTTTTCCACGTTTTTGCCAGGCCACTATTTTCTAAAAGTACTATTTCTTACTATAAAGAAAAATCGCATCCAACAACTCAAAACTAACACCGATTTCATGAACGGAAGTTTAGGAAGAGTTGTCGTTACTTATAAGTACTAAAAAGTTTCAAACCAGACCTGTAGTAGCAAAACAAAAGAAGGTTTTGATACGATAACGTATATCGACTATATATCGTCGATTGGCATGGAATGAGTTAAGAAGCATTTTTATCACAGTTTCCTGATTTAGCCGGTCTTTAAAATGGGAACCCAACTATAGGCGGAGGAAGATATTTACCAGAATGCTAGTGTTCAGCATCTGTAAAATGGCAGCAACACAGTTTTCTACCCAAGGAGCTGAGAAAGTTACTGAATGATCTGATCCATTTAGGTAGTAGTAATGTAAAGATATGTTAGTGGGTGTTTGCATGGATATGAGACTTATCAACAATAATAATACATTTATTTAGCTCACTCAACATCCAGTTGTAAATGAGCAATAAATAATTATGTTTGTTAATAATAAATTCATTCGCTCATTCCACTCATCCAAACCACTCTTCCATGATTCGCTGACTCTGGCTTATACTACCCTACACTCTCTCTCTCTGTGTCTCTCTCATATACCTTCAAACGCATATTAATTGATAACATTAGTAGTCAGTGCATGCTGACAGCACGAGGGCCCTGCTCTGAGTGTACAAAGGCATGAGTAAATCATATTAATGTATAAATAAAAAGGAAAAAAATCGATTCCAGTATCAATCTTCAACACTGCTCAAAATAATCTTTATAAATTTACAATTTCTTTGAGATACCATGATGTAGAGTGCTAAATAATCCTGTATATTTAATCATGCTAGGTCGAATTCTATAATACTTTGGCACGAGGAGTCTCCTTTCCCTACCAGGAGTTGGACACTCTAGTATGTAATGGTATGTTGCAAAGCATTTTTGACAATGTGATTATCATCTTTCAGTAGTAATAATAATAATGTGGTTTTTAAGTCTCATATTCAGGCTAGTGCCCGCTCATCCGACTTCACATTATTGTTATCCCAGGTGGCCTGATCACCCTAGGACTTTCTCAACTCCCTGGGGAAACATACAGTGCCACTGCCATTTACAGGCACTGGTCACTAGCATCCTAACAATATCTTCCACAGCCCATAGCCAGATATCCATTTTACAGATGAATGGACTGAGGAGAATGTGAATGAAATGCTTTCCTGAGGCACTCTCATCATGATCACGGCTGGGAATTAAACCCACAATCTTTTGATCTTGAGTCCAATGCCTTTAACCATTTGGCCATGCTGCTTCACATCCATGCATTTGCTGTAATACTCATCCTTTCCATCCGGTGCAGGTTTTGAGGCATACATTGCCATGCTGCTGGTGGAGAATGCTCACAACAATCCATGCATGCGGGTGTTTGCCCATTTGCTGTGGACCAGGATTTTGGCTGCTCGTTTACAGCGCAAAACTGAGAATATCATGGAAAATGTTAACGATACAGCAACTCTTACTCCAAACATGGGAACTAGGTAAATTGTGTGAGAGACGATAAATAGCTTTATTTGTAAGCAGGCTAACTTTGTAAACCATTGTGTGGGAATGCCTAGAATAGTATCCCTTGTTGAAGAAAAGACAAAGAAAGAAACTTTTAGACATATACTTCCAACTGATCACCCATTGAGAGTCTTTTTTTGTGGTTGTATTGGTGAAAGTACTAATATTACTAATAAACTGAAGAATCAGGTTTCTTTATGTAAACTGGTGGAAGGGTAGGGAGGGGGCAGATGAGATGGGGTGACTTCTACACATGCACGAGAACTCTGGTAGGCGATCCCATGCAGGCCATTTAAGGTGCAGTTCTTGGTAATGTAAAATATGGAGTAGACTCTTTACACTCATCAGTTTGCTAATCCTTTAAATGATAATCACAAAAAGAACGCCACCTTCACCGGGATATCGGGTTTGAAGTTTATATACTTACAGCTCCTTCCATTGTCTCATTCAGCACAGCAAGGGACATCACACTGGAAATTCCCAGGCAAGGGTTTAAACTGAATAGTCTGTGCCCGCCCACATTTATGTTCATAACCAAGAACTGCACTGTTATTCAGCAAATGGAACTCCGACCGAAATTTAAGGCATGTGATGCCCCCAGCCCCTCTCCTCTATCTGCATCTGGTTGTGAGTGGATAACCATCCTGCCACAGGACGAAGAAGGAGAGGGGAACCAGCTTGCATTATTTGCTTAGCTTGTCTCCCCACATAGAATTGATGAAATTCCCATATTTTCTGAAATGATTTGTTTCCTCTTTGTGACATGACAACTAACTCCTAAGTCCGAGGGCATCATGGCATAGTGGACGCCACTTAATTGCAATATGGAAAATTGAAACTTCCGTTTAATATGGGCAGTTGCAACCTCAGCTTAATAAGGATTATTGCAACTTCAGCTTACTTGCAACACTTGTCATATAACAAAGTACTATATTCCTTTACAAATGCCACTGGATAATCATAACTCCTTTTTATCGCAAACATTTCCATACTCCTGAAGAATTGCAAATAAGCAGAATTGACTGTCATCAAAATGTACATACGTGATGAATGAAGGAATGTGATTTTTGTGTTTAATGCCAAGTGAGAGAAATACATGTACCCAGAACAGTCAAGAACAATATGATGCAGTTCAGGGTAATCCTGAATGAAGCTGTGGTTTGTCAATAAATGATAGTTTCTTCTTTTCATTAGTGTTGCTGTTTGTAAAATCACTTCTCCCTCATTTGTACAGATATCAGACATACAGTACCACACTGTCGAGGACTGAAACTGAAAGCAGTCCAAGTACTCCAGGTAGCCCAGGAAACCCATGGACATTTCTAGTTATCGATGGTAATAGCCTTTTTTATCTGTTTTGGGCATTGACTAGTCTTTATTAGATCAGGGATGACAGAATATGGAACATTTTTGGAAAGTCTTAAAGCAGATGTGAAAAAAGCAAATTTTAACCCTTGTGATGCTACATACAGTAGAAACGGTTCTCATCTTCACTTTACTAAGTTGGGTGCCACAGTGGAACAAATATGCATGGCAGCACCATGTGTGTTAAACAGAAGTCAAATTTTACAATCCAGTGTCAGTTGATTGGCCGGCGGACAACACGTGCAGTGGTCATTATCTATAACAGATATCACATAGCCAGTGGGATGCTGGACCCGAGGTTCCTTGTGCTACTAAAGTTAACTGTCAAGTAGAAAAAAATGAAAAAGCAATGTGCATATTTGTGAATTTAAACACTTTGTCATTGACTGTTGCCTCTCTATTTAGATGATACCAGACGTGATAAGGAAAGTAGTTTGTTTTGTGTTAGTTATAATAATAAGTGCCTCTGAGGTACAAATTAAAAATAACCATCTCATTTATTGGACCATCTCCACTTGAATATTACCACAGAAGGGTGAATGATCAGCTGAAATTTTTTTTAAAATGGGGGAAGCAATCCTATGTGCAGTAAGTAAGAAAAATATTTCCCACGTAAACCATCACAGTAACAGCTTGAAAGAATTTTAGAGTGGTCCACCTTTTTTTATGGCCATCAATCCTTAAGAGTAGGACTGTCCACAATTTTGCAGAGCAGTGATATTTTATAAGCTTAAGATAATCAAGAAGAGAGTCAGAAAATTATAAGCAGGTTGCAATTGTCAAATGAACTTCTTCATGAACACCCTTGCCATTTGCAAAGCAAGCATGCACTCCTGCTCTGTGAATGGAACAATACTCAATGACTACATTATGAGTTTACCCTTTGATAACATGCTTGATGGATTTATGCTGCATGAAATCATCAATGAAATAATGGTGGAATTCAGAATTCAATCTCACTCTTGAAAAGGAGGAAAAGGGCAAAGCGGCACAAACTTGCCTAAGTGTTATTAATGAGATCTTGCACATCCAGTGAGTACTTATTGACTGTAAACCATTTCCTGTCTGTTTTGTTGAAGTTGGTGGCATTGGCAGAACTTTACAAATGATGGTTTTGGCATTTATTGCAGTTGAGAAGAACATGCTGTGCCCCCAGTCCATTCTTATAATATAGATCATTTGTGATAAGGATGTGAACTTTAGTAGAATATCAATGTGATCATCACTTTTTTATTGTCATGGATTCATTTAAGTATAAGGTTTCACCCAATGTTATATTTTCCCCATTTTTAAAAATGATATTCACACCTCATATCATTATTGTTCTCAGATATGAAAGCATCCAAACAGGTGCGTAATCGCTGGCACCTGACCTATACCCTCATCAATAATCCTGACCTGTGCAAAGTTCGCAAACACAAGCTCATGGTGAACTCTAGAAGATCAACATTGATAAGCGATTCACTAGCCATAGACAGTGGCACAGATGTTGTGGATGTTGTTGTAAGATCCCCTCCTTCAGACTCCACCGCTTGAGCCCCTTTCCATACTTGAGGAGATGGAAGTAGCAACTGCTTTGCTGATACTTCATTATACCTTTTCTGTGGACACAGGAAACATTCTGCTACAAAATGTGGATCTTATTTCAAGTGAATTTAAGAGACTGAAAATTCAACTCCAAATTCAAATTTTAGTTCAAACAGTAATGTTGATTATTCTGTTGTTTCTAAGTTATGTGCCATATTATGACTTCAGTGACTCATAACATATCACAAAATTTCCAGCTGATGTTCACATTATGAGATTATAGCTTTGAGAAACTGATTTGCTTTCATTAACCTGTTATCATTCCAAATACCCTTGTTGTCAGTTACGTGTTGATCAGAGAAGGATGGGGGAAGTGTGATAATCTGCCTGTGATGTTAACACCCTTCATCTCCAACTGTTGTGTGTAACTGAAAAACTGAGTAGAGTTGCCTTTAGCATTGCTTTACTCTTTTGAAACTGTCTACATCATGGGCTGTACTGCTGGGTATTTGTGCTATTATTATTAGACATGGGCCTATCTTTCTCTCTGTGTCAAATGTACATATTGGATAATTCAAAGTGGTTTGGTACTGTTGCAGTTCAGTGGAGAGGTCCTTCACATAAATCATTGCCTTATGTCCTACTTTTGTTTAAATTTATTTGCGTGTTTGAGTTAAGGTTTTACAGGCATCAGGCTGTATTGTGCCATTGCTATTGGATTATTCCCAATGAACTTGTTAAACTTGTTAAACTTGTTAAATGGAATATAAAGAACTAAAATCCCTTAGGTTTCTGTACATGGTCATAGGTAAAAGACAGGTTTTATATTAAATTACCTATCTCCTGTTACTTCGCACATATCTTAAGTGAGCCCTTACTACTTTTCGAGTCTCATCTTTACTTCAAACTCTACCCTTCCCTTTACCCAGACATTCATTTATTACTTTTATTCCCATTTTACGGGGTAAACTGGGTTGGTGAATGATTTTATTTGTTGTTAACCCTTATGCTACATTCTTGCAATTCTGGTTGTGTTTTTTTTTTCTTTTCTTTGGCTTCAACCAAAAGAAAATTATGTTACTTACTTTAGGATTTCATTCCAAAATTAAAATTGGTACGATTCAGTTTCATAGGTTGATTTGATTCACACTTTTATTTATATACCAGTGTGATACATCTAGTCTGTGTGAATATTTTTTCTCAGTCTAAATCCTGTGTACATCAGAAAGGATGAACTTTGAGATCCTAATCATGGATTACAGTAGTATTTTTTTTATTTGGTCTCTGGAGAGGATTTACACTGTTTGAGTGACAGATATTCAGTTGAATATGTTGTGTTTTTTTTAATAGTTCTCTGCAGAAAATTGCATTTCAGGCCCGCAAAATTTGCACAAAGAATTGAGAATTTACATTCAAAAAGTGGTTAGAATTTACTTCAAACTTTACTCAAATTTTGCAAAAATAGCTTCATAACTTCATTATATTTATCACCATGTTATATTGTTTACTACCATTCCATTCCAGAGTTGTAGAAACGGAACACATTTTCTGTGTTCTCATTGAAACAATATTGTGACCATAGCAAAAAAAGTGCATTTCTCTGCCAGAATAAGCAAAAGTTGTTCCGCATTTGCAGAAAGGGTCTAACCTTGGGGAAGTTTGCCAAATTGCAGCAAACCTTCAAACACACCGAAGTTTGCAGCAGTTTAGGACTGCGATTTTTTTGGAGGGACAGACATTTATGCCAGGTGCTTCAAGATAGCCCATGGGTTGTGATAAATACATTGTAGTTCATCAAATGTTTTGTAATTAATGAATATAACTTTTTATAGATGATCAGACCAATTTCATTTTGATGTAAATATTAAACTAGTAATATCATATTTAATTATTCTTGAATGATAATATCATTTCTCCAAAGACTCCACTTCTAATAGAAAGGCTAAAAGATAATCTGATAACTGCTAATATTCTGAAGCTTTGAAAAAAAATTACTTAAGTGTATTATATCAAAATAAAAAACCTTCCCAATAGGTAAGATAGGTTCTTAGATCACTTCCTTGGGAGTTTTTGCTTGTTGGGTAGGTTAGCCTGGCAATGGAGAGTGAGGTTCATAAATTATCATTTTAAGAAGATAGGACAAGATGGAGTATGTAGACTTCATTCAGATATTTCTTATATTTCATTGCCATGATAGCAATAACACAAGTTGATTGAACCATGATTGTGATCTTATCTTCATGCATAAAATCAGTCATGTTTATCTAACCACTCTGGTTACAAAAAACATACAGTACTTAACCATTAGAAGTCCTCCGGCATTCATAAGGCTTTCTTATGTATACTCTGCTGTAATCACTATTCTCACTGCAGTGTGAAAGAATTTGTTAGGTGAAACTGTAATTACTCCGACTTCCATTCAGAGTAAAAGTTCATAAGCTCCTGTATAAGTATAGAAACTTAGTGACTGAGATGTTCAAACTCACAGCCATGGAATGCCAGGACAGAGCTTGGTAGAAAATAGATTTTGGAAACAGCGGCCTGGTCTGACATTCTGTCTGTTGGCACAAAATGGGTATATCTCTTTAACTGATCATATTGTTGACATAGTGGCTGTCTTCATCTGCTATGTTCAGAAGTGAGGTATTTATCCAAGAGCACCATCCTTCTGAAAGACTCAAGGAGCCACCTCTTCTCAAAGACTTCCCCATGTCACTTTTCATCATAGAGAGGCCTTAAAGTATTACAATGGCTCAAATTAATCCATGGCTATGTTCACCCATTTTCATTCCACAGTCTGCTGAGATTGATTTGGACTTGAGTAACGAAAGACAGTCTTCACCGTAGGGGAGCCGACTGTGCTGTTGCCGGGTATTTTCTTGAATGGACTAGTTTTAATGGAGTTATTTCTCCTGATCTGAAGATTGATTGCGCCTATTTTTTCTTTTCTTGGCCCTATTAACATTTTATGGTATTCTACAAATACCACTGTGATCTTCAGAAAATTCTTCCACGGAGGTTAAAGTTCTTTTGCCCGATCTTTTAAGGGAAAGAAAAAGATGGGGGGGAAAGGGGGGGTCAACGCCTAAAATTTTTCACAACTCTCATTAAAAAGGTCACCTCAAATTCTAACTTGGTCCCCAATTTCTCATTTGGCTGGTTTTGACCATGTGCTAATACATAGGCCTACACATTTTATTTTTTTTTTCTAGAAGGCTCAAATGGTACCTGAAACTTTAAAATTGGATGCTTTATTTAGATCACAAGTCATTTTACATATTTCTACACCCTGACACTGGCTGGCAGAGCTCCAAAAAAAGGAGGAGTTTATATATTAGAGGATTAACTGGGTTGTACAAAATGAGTGATTTGGCTTTCTAATAGGTGCTTGAAACCAGAATGCTTGGCAGCTATTGTTCTTCTCTTTGGCGTTCTTAAGTAAAGGATAAATTTATATAAAATCATCAGTGACTTCCAATTTTTTTTTTCACACAGAGGTTACATGCATTGCCTTATATTTTAATGGGAGGAACAGAGGATGGTCATCACCCAAAATGTTTGCACAGATTGCTTTCAAAGACAGACACCATTTGTTTTGACTTGATGTCCAATTTTTTATTAGGCTGTTTTGATGGCTTGTTTATATATATGCTCCACACTTGCTCTAAAGACTTCATTGTCTTGAAAGTATGGCTCAAATTTTATGTGAATATTTTCAGTTGGATGCTTTTCTCAGACCAAAGGTTTCTTTACATGTTTTTACACCCTTACATGGGCTGGCTGGGCCTAAGAAAGCAGGATTTTATATATAAGCAGATGAATTAAGTCTGACATAATGAGTGATTTTGCCAGTAATAAATGCCAGAAACCTCGATCAAACATGCAGAAGAGAGGAGTGAAAAAAATTAACCACGTCAAGTTTACTGTTACTGTCATGTTTCCTTCCTTACCTGCTTGTAACTTGTACTCACTTTTATTTGATTCCTAAAGGGAATAGATGTAACCAAATGGTAAGTCACAGTCTGTTTATTGTCATGAAGAGGAAGGAATTTGAGCCCAAACTGATATTATCTGGAAAATGTGCTAGTAGATGTTTCAGAATCGCTGTGAAAAATCAATTTTAAGCTGAACAGCTGAAAAATCTAACAGTAGTAAATTTTCTGTGTGTGCTGGGGATCAACCTCTCATCCTGCATGCTGAATGTGTTACCACTGCACTACATGGAAACTAACTTCACAGCAATTTAAGTATTAAATATCTACTGTCTGAATATTGTTCTCTTTCACATGTTGGCATAGTACATATATTCATTGACTCTAGCACACTTTTTAACTGCTCACATAGATATACCACAAGCATGTTGGAGACCGAAGATAACAAAGTGGGCATTGGAAACCAGGTGTTATGTTACATCAGTAGACATTGAGTTCTGTATCTCTAGTCAAAACAAAAAGAATCATGAACTGATGTATCGACTGACTGAAGTATACTACTTGTCTAGAGTCTGGAAAGGCAGAAAGAGATGATAGGAGAGAGGGAGTTTGGCTGCACCAGTCTGCAGCAGATGAAAGTGATCACCTCCTTGAATTGTGGAGACTTCAGCTGTGGTCACAGTGTCAGTAATGTCTAGAGAGAAACATTGCAAGCCCAATACTCAGATAATGAAGCTTCAAAATTGTGCGCAGTATGAGAGGGAAGTCATAGCAGGCACCAAAGGCTATTAAGACTATTTATATTTTTTATCCAGGCTGAGTGTCTGTGTTTGCAAAACTGAAAACCACTGTCTTTAATGCAACTGAAAGGAAAGAATTCAAACAAATTAATGCAGTATTTTGCTTGCTGTTGCCCCCAAATAGGGTTTTCTCATGTGTTGACACTGGCAAACCATGAGTGTATTTTTCTTGGTGTCGGAGTTTGAATGGTGTGCGGGAAGTTAGTCTAATGTGACCACAGGATTGACATTTGTGTGCAGAGCATTTAGTGATTTTTTTTTTTCCTTCAAAATGATGAAACCCGAAGAGCGATTTGATTGGAGAGATAAAGAGAGTGAGGAAGTAATGGGAGAGAATGTTTTCCTGGGTGCTTAATTAAAGAGGAGTTTAAATTACACTGACGTGAATATGATATTTGTTAGGTATTGTGAGGATAAGTTAAGTTCACTTTTTATTGTAAACAAGAAACTGTAGCCCAGATATGGCTGTCTGGCACCTGGGGTTGTTCAGAAATGGCGCACCAGACATTTGAAGATGATGATATTGATCTTCGACTGACTGAACACCTGCAGGAGCATGGGGAGAGAAATGTTGAAGACTTGGACATGTTTTGAGGCAGGTCTCTCAAAATTGCATGGGGACTGGGGCACAAACTATTGTGCCACTGTAAACTGAGATTGAGAGGACCAGACTAAAAACAAATTGAGCAAAAAAGAACAACTCTCTTTGCAGGGCAGCGGAATGACAGTGTGTTACTATGAACGTTCATTCACAAGTACAGTAGTTGCATTGAGAAATGCGTACTTTTTGAAAGTACCAAAGACTGTTGCAAACAGTCTCAAGCAATCACCTCAATGAAAAATGAAAACTGCAATTTATGCATTGTGATTATCAACTATTTTTTTTGTTTTTCTCTTTATTGAGGAAGAAAGAACTTTCCATTGAACAGATATCTGAGCAATTTTCTTTAGGTTTCCAATAAATAGGAGTGAGTTTACAATTAATGTAGAGCATGTTTAGGAATTTTTTTTTTTGCTATTTTCCCATAATCTCTTTTTTTTTTTAAAGACCAACAGATTTTGACTCAGCTGTGCACTTCATTGCACTGCATTACTGTTCACTCAGTACAGCATGCTAGTGAGGGCCAGTGGCATTAAATTGACTACTTATACATACTGCTTGTTAAAATCTGTGTAAAAAATCTGTTATCCTTTTTTTAACATGCTTGCTGTTTGTGATTTACTGCATTCTAATAAATGCTGATTTGATATGAGATGAAACGTTTTTTTTTCTTATCTTGATCTGGAAGTGTGAGCAGTCAGGAAGTGTGTTAGGGTCATGGGTGAACACTATAGGCTCGCACGTGGAAGTCAGGGAACATATTCAGGCAGTAGGTATTTAAGAATTAAATTGCTGTGAAGTTAGGGTCCCTGTAGTATAGTGGTAACACTTTCAGACTTGCAAGCTGAGAGACCCTGGTTCGATTCTCAGCAGGGACAGGAAATTTTTAGTGTAGGTTTTTTTCGACCCATCTTTCTCAAAATTCACAATTCACAATAATTTGGTAAAGTCCCTAGTGATACACATGCCTAGAGTAATATGTAACATCTGAAAAATTATCAGACTGAGCTCATATTCCTTCCCCTTAATAATAATAAAAGAAAAAAAATACGAATACTAATAGCTTTTCCACCCGGTTACAGAAGGTCACAGAGAGAGACATGATAGAGCGGTGAGAATGAGAGTGGGGGATAGGCATAGGGAAGAACTAGAAAAATAGAGTCTTAAAGTGTAAATGTAGGGATGGCAGAAAGCTGAACATTTTGGGAAAACTAGATCTGAAAAAAAAGGTATTTTTAACGAGCGTATGCATTTTATTTAACAAAAAAAAAAAAAAAGACAGCAACTTGCTAGCTTCCATATTCAACAGTGACGCATGTGTTGATCGTGTTGCCTGAAAATTTTGCCCACGCGGGCTGCAACCTCTGTCAGTAAGATGAATACTGCAGCTCAGTAAGTCGCTGCAATTACAAAGTTCCGAAGATTGGGCAGATCAGGACTCAATCCAGAGCTAGGATTCGACGTAATCGAACCCGGATTTGATGGATTCGAATCCGGATTCAAATTCCGAAGGGAGAGGATAATATTTTTTTGAATTTCCATTTGTAATTATTAGAGCTGACATGAAAATAGTGTCTAGATTCTAAATGGGGTCTTTAAAAAAGCTGACCTGTGCACCTGGACAGAGACGAAGTTTTAATATGATATAGGGATTTCTTGAAAACGGAACCTGTTTTTTTTTTCAACAAATTTCCTGTTTTTTTCCCCAGACCAAGTTTAGGTTTCGAAGCCAGGGTAAGAGGACTCAATGGATTCGAATAATGACCATCGCTAGCAGTTAATCCGTTGTGAAACTGTCGCAGTCAAACATGGCGAATCTCCATGAAAATAATGCAGTTTTCTTATATGCAAATTTCGTCGTTAAAGCAAAATTGTCGAGTATGCGAACTTAAAAAGTGACCCTTGTGGTTTTGCAAGTGGGGAAGCTGGATTAGGTATGGTAGTCTTATATATGGCTGTCTGCAAGTAGCAAGGAACCCATGTGTTTACAAAGACTGAGAGGATCATAGAATGTTATACCGTAAACTTTACCACCGTTGTTCGGTGGGGCGAATATCAACTGAACGCCTTTAGTAACTAAACAGAGAAGCTCACATATCAGGTGGTGGTGATGATGAGGACGATGATGATGTAAGAATGAAGTTGATGGTGATAGGATATCGTGCAGGGAGGGATGGGATATTGTGTTGGGAGGAATGGGACATTCACGATGAACTTTTTGTTGAAGAATGGTCATCACGGAAATATTGAATATTTTCTATGACGGTGTTCAGTATGTCTATACTCAAAATATAAAAACAAGTATAAACAATTTGCGTGTGTGTAAATTTTAAACTTCAATACCCATTATGTTTTTGGAGCACGAGTGGTTATGTTTGCTTCGCAGGAATTATATCCCCTGGAAAGATGGATAATTAATTGGCCTTTGTAGTTCAGTTGGGAGCTCAAAGTTGTTACAGTGTGCAATAAACTTAAACTTTAGCAAAATTTCCTTCATAAAACGTCCTAACATTTGAGTTAGAAATGCCATAGATCTACCTCTCATTTCTGCAAAGTTGTCGATAACTGGAATTTTGAAAGGTTGGAACTTCTGCGTCAGGTGTGTGCTTGGCGTAAATATATCACAAAAAGAACAGTTTAGCTTGATTTCACCTTGTTCTGTGCACTACTGGCACCAATGGCACTAGATGTACTCTTTTTTAGGCATAACATCTTGAATACGAGCGATCGAGATAAACAAATAAAATCGGTTAACGGGGACGATACGAAAATGAAGAGACGATAGTGTCCAAGTTCGACCACAAAAATAATTATGTTTTCCTCTGAATTTGAGAAACGTATCACAGGAATAAACAAGATAGTAAATTTCTCCACGTATGCGTCCCCTTTTCCCCGATAACACTATTTATAGAAGACCCCAGCTTTCCCCGGATACCATCTTCGTGACTTTATGCCAACCTACATATTTTTGACTTTCGATAGACCCCACATTAAGATTAAAATGATTACAAAATAATGGAACTTTCGATCAGGCGCGTAGCGAGGATGATTTTTTTAGTAATCTAGCATTTGCATCCAACCGGCCTTCTGATTCCGTCAATGGCCGACTGGGGTTAAGATTTCACATAAGACAAGACATTTACAACGAACTGCCTTTGTACTGTATATATATACACGGGTGCTATAATTGTCGTCAACCTTTCTGCATACATCAGAGCAAGAGGAACGCCTGTTAAATGGATGTAGTTTTGGGATCATTCTTAAATAGTAACAGAAGTTCATTTTTCCAATTACGACAGAAGCTCTGTCACTTAAAATATCATAAATCTGAGAAAAGTATACTGAAATTTCGTCGAATTTCATTTATATACAGTAACAGTTTTGTAGATCTAGTCTGACACCGGGAAGTAGGCCGTGTCACAAAAAAATGTACGTGTCTTGATGTTCGCACAAAACAGCACGTTGGGACGGTGTTAGATATTAAAATAAATCTCTGTTCATTAATCCGTGCAATCACGCGAAGACTGTTTCAGAATATACACCTGACCTGTATGCGTAGGAGCTATAGGAAAATTTACCCGCTGGCTTTAGATAAACAGTTCGAAACAAAAATCCATCCAAACAGATTCAGGCAACCAACCAACTAAAAAAATGCGTGAAGTTGGAGCCTTTCAGGCCAAAGAATTTATTAATGACCTTTTCATAGGTCACTGACTCTGGTGATCACATGCTTGTACTCTCAGCTCTTCACATTTTCAGGCCTCCGTACGGAATCTCCCGGGTATTTCAGGAATAAATATAGATAAGGGCGGTGTTAAATATAGGCTGGCTTACACTTCCGGTATCCCCAAGGATACCAATGAAGCGTGATCGAAACTATGCGGAGGAAGGGAAAGGCGGACGGACGGACGGACGGGCGGACGGGCGGAGCGTATGAAGGAAAACACTGTCTCGTCCCACCTCTCACCATCTTTCTAAATAATTTCCCTAATATTTCACGTCTTCGGTTTTTTTTTCGCTTTTTTTTCTTTCTGCTTTCCGACAATACATCCGAATCCCCTCCGCTCCCAACACATCCCTACACCGCCAACACACCTATATTCCCCTCCTGCACCTGCCCACCCATATTCTTCCCCTCCTTCTCCTCTCCCCCCCC
>JAWQUT010000030.1:460539-488676 GCA_033807755.1 Ellobium chinense
GAAAACGCATACGTATTACTAAAGTGTACATGTTATATATAGAGAGAGATCTATCGGAATAATACACTGATAAAACAGTACTGAAAACTTAAATGTGAGAAGCATACTTAGTAATGAGGTGTACGTATTACTGAGTTACGAAATACGGAGATTCCACTGTATGTCCAGTCGACCGTTTTATCCTTTGTTTGACGTGTCAATAACTTCTGCTCTTAAGCAGTTATTCATGAGAGGAAGGAAATAACTCGGAGAAGAGGCGGGGGGAATGGAGGAAGGAAATGACAGGAACGGAAGGAAGAAAATCCATTGTCACTCTTACTCTCTATGATCCTTGGCCCAGATCATGTACTTTATTAATTTCCGTTCCTGCTGAGGTTCAGCGTGCAAGAATACCCACACGCCTAAGAATAGCCCTCGTAAACAAAACACTGACTTGTCTAACCTTTCCGCACTTATAAGCCAGAAACGGCCTTTTAAAAACTTAGTGTCGTAGTTTATAGGGTTTCTCTGACGCACAGGGAAATCAGTGATGAAATCAATAAATGATCACTTGATGCAAGTGATGATGAAGGCGGTATTGGAAGTGGTAGTGGAGGTGGTGGTAGTGATAACAGTGAATTATTTCAGTGTGTCTTTAACCTGATGATGGATCTCTTTTGATCCGAAAACCCATTATGTTTTGTAATCTCGTGATAAAAGTATTTGAAGTATTAAACGCATTTATAAAAAATTCTTAACTTGGCCACCCCTGGACGGAACTATCTGATTTTTTAATTCCTTGTTCCAGGTGACGATGATGGTGGTGATGATGATGATCATTGTTGTTATTATTATTCCTGATAAAGGAATTTTCAATTCCGAAAATTTGATATTTCCTTATTATATGCTTCTTTTTATAATTTAAATAAAATTGTAAAATACGACACTGGTGGACGCTATTTTGTGTGAAACAAGTGATGATGATAATGATGATGATGATGGTGATGGAGATGATTTTGAAGAAGAAGAGAAGGAAAGGAAGACGTTAAGGATTGACTGATCATGGGGATGAATATGATGTGTGTTCGTGTGATCATTTTATACTCATTATTTTTCTGTCCCCTAAAGAAGGACACACGTCCAAAAATTTGGAACTTTAATTAAATTTTTTATGCCACAGTTTGGAAAGTTTCTATATTTTTGAAGATGATGATGATGATGATGATGATGAACTAAGAACTGAGAAAGTTGACCATCCCGTAGCTCAACACTTCAACCTTCCCAGTCATTCTGGGGACGATATGATGCTTACGGGTGTAGAACTGTTTTCTAACCCCAGTAAGGAAAACCTTAATAGAATTGAATCGAAGTGGATCTGGCAGCTCAAAACCCACCAAATTACTGGTAGCCTCAATATTGAGGAGCCTTTCTTGAAGAACAGCAAACTAGAGATTTAGTCGCCTCTACACACCTTTATTTTCAAGTTCTAAATTCTTCATTCACTGCACCCCTCTATTTTAACTTACCACCTATTTTCCCATGCCCCTCTCTTCATCCTATTTGCCCCTGTTCTTTTGTGGATCCACCCCTTGTTTCTGCCATAAAATAAGCCTTTACCTTTATCTATTAAATTTACTGAACACTAAACTTACCGCTTTATATCATATTTTTCTTCTTCTCCCACCAACAGTTCTCATAGATCTCCCTTCCCTTTTTTTCAATAGTACTGGCATTAATTATTATTACCTTTTCTTCCCTCCTTCTCCCGTTCCCATCTTCTGACCATTTCATTGCTGATTCATACGACGATTCTTGATACTTGAGTCACGTTAGACTGGCAATTTGTACAACTTTTATGGAGTACGGAGAGCCCGCCTATGCTCCTCCTTTGCTTTTCCTATAATTTCTCAACCCTCTCTTTTTTGTTTTTGTCGTTGCCGCTCTTATGTAACACTTCCTACTTTGTAATAACAGAACTAGTGATGATAATATTGATGTTATTCATGAGGTTTGTGTCCCATGCAGGTATCTCTCATTCTACCCCAAACATTGTTACCCCACTGGGCCGCAAGTGTGTGTGTGTGTGTGTGTGTGTGTGTGTGTGTGTGTGTGTGTGTGCGAGTGTCTGCGTGTGTTTGTTGGTGCGAGTGTGTGTGTGTGTGTGTGTGTGTGTGTGTGTGTGTGTGTGTGTATGTGTGTGTGTGTGTGTGTGTGCGCGCGCCCTCTCTGTACTTCACAGCCACTATTTACAACCAATTTCTTAGTGACTTTTTATTGCCTGCTCACATTTTACTCGCTTTATCTCTCTATACATGCTATCTAGAATGTTTCCCGTCTCCCCCTTTGTTCCGCCAAAGTCACCCTTCTTTTTAAGTTTGAACTAGTCATAGTCCTACTCTACTGGTCTTTTTATAATAATACGATATCTACTTTTAGCCTTCTCACATTTTCTTAACCGTCTTTCTCCGTGAACGCTTTTAACTCCATTTACCCTACATCTCTTCTCACTCATTCATTTCATTTTATATCTCACCCGATGAAGAATCACATCTTTGATTCGAAAATTTGTAATTATTTTATATCATTATAAAGTCCATTTTGGATTTTAAGTGTTAAAATGTATTTATTAATCCTTCCACTGGTTTGGACAAAACATTTTATTTTTATTTAATGTGTTCCAGATGATGATAAATCTTATGCTTATAGGTCTTCGGATAATTTTTTAAGCCCGAAGAAGACCTTTGGGCCAATTTGGGCCAATAACTTGATTCTATTTATCTGTGAAGACCTTCCTTTTTACGTTTGTTTTAAAGATTTTAATTTTTTTAAATTCTTAAATTAAGATGATGATGATGATTTTTATTCATATAAGGAGGCTTTTGCCGAAATGTTTAGACTGTGGTTAAACATATTTATAGCATAATATTTGTTTCCTTAAAAGTTGATCCATGCCGGGTTGAAGTAGTGTTTTAAAAACTTCACCTATTACACAGTAATGGTGATGATTTTTTTAAAAATCTCATTGCTTATGCCTTTTCATTCTTAGCTCATTTGTTCCTGCATGTGAGGATGGGCGCAAGTCTGAAAATCTATGTATTAAATTTTGAAACTTCTTAACTTTTTAAATATTATTTACTTATTTACATCCAGTAAGAATTAATGTTTTGTAAGTTATGGAGATAGTGGTGGTAATATAACGACGGTTTTCGCATGTAACCAGAGCCAGGCTGTTTCACGTCATATTTGAACTTAGACGGTCCTATACGAAGATCAACGGTAAGTACAAGTATCTCCATGAACAGATGCGTTTCTAGCGATTCAATATTTTTTTTTCTGTTGCCAGCTGGGGTTGCAGACCTTCGTAGTATTGTCTTAAAAGAGGAAAAGAATCATAAACCACTTCCATCCTTTGTCCTCCGCTCTCTTTCTCCACTTCCTTCTATCTCTCATCGTCGTTTTTGCATTGATCAGTCAATCCTTAACGTCTTCCTTTCCTTCTCTTCTTTTTTTAAAGCACGTAAGCGCGAGCACCACTGGTATTTGGTAACTTCACATACCATCAATCTCATTCTTCAAGTAAAAGAACATAAACCTGGATAGGCTCAAAGTCAAAATTGACACAATAAATATGAACATCAAAAAGTGTAGAATTCTTTACTGGATCTTTGACTGGGAAGTTGACTCAAGCTGAGCACGCCAGGGTGTGTCCTAATGGCAAGGGAGTCAGTTCTTCATCATAGTAACTCGAGCAACAAGGGAGCAGTTAGCAGTCATGACATGAAAATCAAATTTTAATGTTAGATCTAGTTAAGCTATTATTGCTACATATATAGAGGGCATATATTCCGAATGTTTACATCGTTGCCCGGTATTAACACTGTCGTAAATCTAAAAATGGCTTGAGGGACTTACGACAGTATTATTTCTGGCCGCGATATATGTAATTTAACTTCCTTGCTTATCTGGGCGCTGTGATTCTCAAACGAATCGTGCTTTCTTTTTTTTTTCAGGCGCATCGCCTTAGTCATCAATAGACTTCTACTGCTAAGAGCACATTATAGTGTGGGCTCAAAAGATCTATGGTGCAGGGTGACGCATGTTTCAGTTCTTGTAGCAAACTTTTTTTAAAAATTTTTTTCTTCGGTAGCTACACCTAGAGTGACAAGTATGATATTCCCTTTAACTCATGTATCTTTTGAACGGTTATTTTATACACAAGTCTGTGTAAGAAAATCATACAGCGACCCGAAACGCCTCTGTTCATAATAGTGGTGCAAGCTGCTATTAACGCTACAGGCACGGGTAGACTTATAGATCTATTGCAGGTTAAAAATAATACAAGTAGTTTGAATGTGGGAAGTTCAGTGCGCGGACGCAGCATCTAAACAGAAACCTGCTTGATATGACACTGCGGCGGGAGCAATACTGAAACAACCTTGCGCTTCGCTAATAACGCGTTGAAAAGAAATATAGAAAAAATTTCCTTTAATTTGTGAAATTCTAGTTTTTTGCTTCCTCATTGGCTTCCATAGACGGAGTCATAACGATTATAATATTCAAACTTCCACATCATCCGCGGTAAAGCTTTTGAAAGCCCTGTACGATGCAATGACTTGGTTAATAGGAAATAATAAATAAATTGTTGTGCGTTAGGATTTTTTTGACAAATTACTCTTGAGACATGAGTAAGGCTCTGGCTCTTCAAACAAACGAGGCAGTTTATTGTTTGAGGAAGCTTTAGGCAACGCCTCAGCTTATGGGCAGACCCTCGTTTGCATAACAAGTAAAGTTGAGTTGTTTGGTTTTTTTTTCTGTCGCAATTGGGAAACACATACAAGAATCCCTCAAATCACTTTACACTTAATATAGTTCCCTCTCCGCCCCCCCCCTCTCTCTCTCTCTCTCTCTCTCTCTCTCTCTCTCTCTCTCTCTCTCTTTCTCTCTCTCTCTCTCTCTCTCTCTCTCTTTTTCCCTCTCTCTCTCTCTTTTTCCCTCTCTCTCTATTTCTCTCTCTCTCTCTTTCTCTCTCTCTCTCTTCCATAATAAGGTAGTATCCCACGATTTTGAACACAGCACACAAATTCACTACAAAAGTGCTCTAAGGCGCTGTTACTTAGTAGTAACATTTACACAGAATGCATAAAGAATTAATACACAAAAATACAGGCATACTCGAATACTTCAATGTACGTACGTACACACACACACACACACACACACACACACACACACACACACACACACACACAAAACACACCTATAACCAGTACACACGAACACGCACGTACGGTAATGTGATCGCCACCCATACTGTCGCTCTTCATTAATTTTTTCTCAAACATGTTGCCATCTGAATATCACATCCTGCTTTGAACAGTTCAGTTTCAAGTTTGCTCTGTAAAGGTGGTGATGTTTTCACGTATCCTTGCCTCAACACTGATGCTGTCCCATAGCTTAGAGCACTGACAGAAAAAAGCCCCTTCACGACCTCGAAGTGTTCGGTTCACAGAGTCGGTCCACTGAAATTCGGCTTTGTCAGGTTCAATTGTAGCGCTGTTTTAAACAGGCAAAATGCTGTCTGTTTGTCAGGTTCTATTGTAGCAGCGCCATAAATAGACAGAATGCCTATTGTTTGTAAGGTGCTACTGTAGCAGCGTGTAGAACAGGCAGGGTGCCTACTGTTTGTGAGGTTCTACTGTTACTAGCGGTGTGTTAAACAGACAGAATGCCTACTGTTTGTCAGGTGCCACTGTAGCAGCGGGTAAAGCAGGCAGAATGCTTTCTATTTGTGAGGTTCTACTGTAGCAGTGTGTTAAATAGACAGAATGCCTACTGTTTGTCACGTGCTACTGTAGCTGCATGAAAGGCAGGCAGTGTGCCTACTATTTGTAGCAGTGTGTTAAATAGACAGAATGCCTACTGTTTGTCAGGTGCTGCTGTAGCAGCGGGTAAAGCAAGCAGAATGCCTACTGTTTTGAGATTTTACTGTAGCAGTGTATTAAAAAGACAGAATGTCTACTACTGTTTGTGAGGTTCTACTGTAGCGATATGTTAAATAGACAGAATGTCAACTTGAGTGACTACCCTGACATTATATTGGATCTCATAAATAATAATAATAATAATTATTATGGTAATAATAATACTTTATTTGGAAAACAACCCCTTTACAGCGGGGGTTTCACTGGTCGGGGTAACCAGCGAAGCGTCCAATACAGAATACAGTATAACTCTTTAAAGTGCCTGTTTACATATAGAGATGTACAATCCATAAACTTACATTCATTTCAATAAAAAACATTCTTCTTTATAAGGTCTCTACCTCGCACAGCCGTTTTAAATCTTATTCTACAACAGTTATATATGAATTTTTTTTTAGGCTGTCGAGTTGACTCATAAAGTTATTAATACAAAGCTCTGAGTCTAATAGGAGGATGGTTTTAGTAAAACTGGACAACTGTAAAAAGTTGTTAAATACACTCTCACAGCAATACAATTTACATAAAATCTATAGTTCCTGATAAAAATTTCTTCTTATGTCTTCATACTTCTTAAATTCAAAAAGCATATGTACAATATCTTCTTTCATACCCCAAGCACAACTCTGGCATTCATCGTTTTCTCTTATATTCAGTCTTTTAAGATCAGCATTTAGACCTAAAATCCCTGTGCATGCATTGAATTTAATTTGACATAAAACAAAGCCATATGGGTCTCTTAAGTATGATTTCATTTTAAAATTCTCGCATTTAGTAAAATAGTCATAGATATTACAGCTGTCCCTCGTAAAATCTCTCTTCCTGTCCTTAATCACATTCAAAAAGGGTTTATAAACATTTCCCTCCTTCCACAGCATATAACCAGTCTAGCCCCGCCTCATATAATGTATTTTTGACATTGTTACAAAATTTCCAACAACAGACGTGGATGGGGATGCTGTAAAGTTTATTGAACAACATCTTCGTCAGCCTGAAATTACTCATATTAAGTACTCTGTCAAAGTACTTGATTCTAACTTTTGATATTGTTTCCGCGATATCCTCCCACCCAAGTTCTTCAAGAGTAGCTTTTCTAGAAACATTTAATTTACGTCTTAGGATACTTTTTGCGCACTGATATTGGATGGACTGTAAGGTTGTGAGTCCGCGTTCGCTAATGTTTCCCCAAACAGGTGAGGCATGGAGGATTGTAGGGCGAATAACTTGATGCCGGATGGAATTTCCGAAATCGATTCTATTAACATTTTCATTTTTTGAAAAAATATGAAAAAGCCCCGCGCTAGTTTAGTTGTAATTCTCTGGACATAAACCTTTCAGTTTCGTTATTTTTCTCTCGGACTCTTACATCCCAGACACCTACAATCATGGACTGGACATGTAGAGGGGCAGCACAAAGGGTCGACTGTTTTGCGACAAAAACACGGAATTTGGCAAGACACTGGATGAAAGATAGATCTGGATATTGGGGGCACTGCAGTTGTCGCCCCTGACAGCCATGGATGCCATTCTAATGGCTGCCTTTATTCAAAATGACCGCCATATGGGGACTGATTTACACCAGAGTGTCGTCAGGAGTAGGAATTCTCATGACGGTGCCCACCTTTAATGTTTCGTCGTCAGTTTTTTCCACTCCTACATCTTTGTGAGAAATGGTGTCAGGAAGTTCTGGCCTCCAGGAAATTCGAATTTATAGGATCCTACTATATTTATCCCTCTATCGTCGTCATCATTGTTGTGGTATATACGATCCTCTAACCTAGTTGCCCTATTCTGAGACTCGTGACATTCTCTGCCTGAGGAGCCCACTATGGTCGCCACTATTCTGCCCCCATCGGTCCGTAGCCTTGGAGACACCCACGATGGGTCCGGCAGGAATGGTTTCCTGACGTTTTATCTGGCTCTTTCAGTGCGATGTGCGATAAACCGCCCGCGTCCCACTATCCCAGTAATGGGAAGAAGAAGACCCGAATGGGCCATGCTGCTTCTGTAAATTAGTTTTGTCATTGTTATTTTTGTTGTTGTTGTTGTTGTTGTCGTCGTCGTCGTCATTGTTGTTGTTGATGTTGTTATTTTTGTTGTTGTTGTTTGGCCGTCTTCGTGTCTCTTGAAATGATCTGTCCTGGGACAGCTGCCTGCCACCCGCTGTGTTGTCAAAATGAAAGATAAGGCTAGCTACTTTTATTTTTTTTGGTTCCCTGGGTCTTATTTCACGCCATGACTGCTCCTTCGCTACTTTTTTGGCTATTTCTATGAATTGAAATTTAAGCTAGTTTGTTATCATTTCCAAGTGATAGCAGCACTGAAAATCTGAACCAAAAAAAGCTTCGAACGCACAATTCAAGACTGAGAAAAACAACATTGTTTTATTTGTATGTATATTTCTTTCTTAAGTAGTTGGCTACTTTTGGGCTACGTGTGCAGGCTGTAATGGCGTGTTGTTGTTTTGTTTTTTAAGTNGAACAAAAAACTGTTAAATAATTAATAACAATAGTGTAGTGGATTTTTTATGCTAAAAATAAAGTACTTTAAAATTTCTGTAATTTCCAGTTTCAACAGTTTGAGCTCTGGGCGCTTTCCAAAATTATTACCACCACCACCACCACCACCCCCACCAACAACAACAACAACAACAACAACAACAACAACAACAACAACAACAACAACAACACAACAACCTATCTCTCTTACTTTCTCTCTCCCTCGCTCATTCTCTCTCTCTTCTCTTTTCCCTCCCTCTCTCTACTTCTACTTCTTCTCTCACTTTCCCAGTTTTCAAACTCCCCCTGTCCTCTCTTGCTGGATCTTAACTATGGAATGTATGAATTAGATACGTAGTTAATTTAACTTTCAAGCCTAGTAAAGTAGCAGCAGATCTTACGGCATCTGAAGGAGCATACCAAACCAATGGACTTGAAAAAGTGAATGCACGCTCTCCGTATGTCTTTAAACTGGCTCAAGGTTATCATCAAATTTGAGTTGCTAGATCCAAACTTTCTTGTTAGAGCGTAAGGCACAAGAAGATCCGATAAGGAAGTTGGACAGTGATTACCTAAAACTCGGAAGCAAATCAATGTCAGCATATAATCAAAAATCAATGTCAGCATATAATCAAAAATCAATGTCAGCATATAATCAAAAATCAATGTTAGCATATAATCAAAAATCAATGTTAGCATATAATCCAAAATCAATGTTAGCATATAATCCAAAATCAATGTTAGCATATAATCAAAAATCAATGTCAGCATATAATCAAAGCTCAATGTCAGCATATAATCAAAAATCAATGTTAGCATATAATCAAAAATCAATGTCAGCATATAATCAAAAATCAATGTCAGCATATAATCAAAAATTAATGTCAGCATATAATAAAAAGTCAATATCAGCATATTATAATAAAAACGCAATGTCAGCATATAATCAAAAATCAATGTCAGAATATAATCAAAAATCAATATCAGCATATTATAATAAAAAATCAATGTCAGCATATAAACAAAAATCAATGTCAGCATATAATCAAAAATTAATGTCAGCATATAATAAAAAGTCAATGCCAGCATTTAATCAACTCTAACTTTCATGCGTAGCCAGTGAAGTCCTTTTCAGTAAAGGTGTAACGTGTTCATGCTTTGACTGAATTTTTTGCTGAGTTTCGCTCTTACACAACTCCAGCAGCCCAAATCTGAATCGCACGAAGTAAATGCAAGCTTTCCGGTTGACGTGTAGAATGGGTATTCCACAGAAATGAGTTTTAGGGAAAAACTAGATCACATGCATCATTTTTATTAAAATATAACTTTTTTGTTTACCTCGTAAAAAAAATGTTTTATAATGCCAGAAAGTGTTACACGTCGCATTCATAGTACACATACACATAGAAGAGTATAAAATTTACATATGAATGCTTAATATTAAAGATGAACTCCATAACAAAGACATTGCCAGTCTTTGCTGTCTATATATTTATGTATATTTTTTTTCTAACTTGGTGACAGGTGGAATTTTCACTCGTGTCTGGTAGTAGTTCCAAAATGGCAGGCCTTTTAAGGAGTCCAAAATGGAAATCTATCAGTGGAAATCGGTCAGTTTTCAGAAGTAATCGATCAGCCCAGCCATACTGAGCATGTAAAGACTTCAGCAGATTGGACCACATAATAATAATAATAATAGTAGTAGTAAACAGAAGTAATAGCTATATTCTGAATGTTGCAAAACGCCATTGTGGGCATAAAAATTCAACTCTCAAAACTTAGCAATCAGCACTTAGTAACATATAAATGATAAGCACGACAACCATAAACACGCCGGAGAACAACAATGTCATTCACTTGGAGACAAGTGGTAGAAAAGGAGGAGGGGGGGGGGTCCCTCTGTCAGTGACGTCACTTACTGGGATTTGTGCTTTTTTTATTCTGTGGATCGTGAAGAGGAAGGCTAGAGAAGGAGGTGCCTGCACTTAGTAGGGTGATAAGCTGCAATCGGAAACTTTTATGTTAGTTTTAAAAAATGTTGCGAAGAACAGTGATTAAACGACTGTTAAACTTCGTGACTTTGTGTGTATGTGTTGGCGGGGTAATCTGGAGAGGCAAGATCAATTAAACGAAGTGCAATGACGAACCGGAACCGAAATTAAGTACCGGTAATTGCTCAAATCGCCTGAAAACCTTGAACACCCTAACAGCTAATACTGAAAGAATTCGCTCCACATACAAAACTACCAAATTACCGTTCTGGAGCATGTTCTATTACGTTTATATTACAGTCATCAATTAACAATTTGTTCAGAAAAAAAACAACAACTTTGGTACCGTCCTCCATGGCTTTCCCGCTCACTAATGGAATTTGTTTTTTGTTGTTTCGTTTATCAATTTGGTCGGCACCTTTTCAAATGGAAACAGAGGAGTAACGATAGTGATTTTTTTTAGTAATCTAGCACTGACATCCAACCAACTGTCTGAAACCGTAAATGGCCGACTGGGTTTAAGATTTCACTTGAGATAAGACAATTACTGGCTATACACGGGTATTATAGTTGTCATCAACCTTTCTACATACATTAGAGCCTTAGAAGTGACTGTTAAGTGAATGCAGTTTTGGGATCAAATACATGTTCATTGTTCCAATTATGACAGTAACCCTATCACTTGAAATAACGTATACAGATTGAGAGAACATTAGTACTTTTTGCATAGGAAATTAGTCAATTAATCCGATCGAGCCAAAAAGGAATCAAAGAGCCAGTCAGTTATTTGGGGGCCAAGGATTTTTAAAAGAGAATAAAAAATCTGATACTTGGCTCCGAGAGAGGCAAGTCTGGCAAACCTGAACCAAAAAAAAAACACCGGGAAGTCGTTCAAGGAAAAGGTCTTGCCGCTCTTGTGAAAAAAAAAAGCGCAGAAGGTAATATACTTTTAAATGGAATACATTGTGAATATGGGAGCGCTGAATTTGTGGAACTGTACGGGTTTTCATATCATAGGCGAGTGAAACTTGTTAACCTTGACAAAAGTCGTATTGTCACTGCTTGTAAATGACTCATAGATGGAAAAGTACGAGCGTGATGTTTAAAAAGTTTACAAAACATATCGGATTAGTTAAGTAGTGTTGAATAAAATAATACGACACTAAATTAGAAACCTCAAATTCATAGATTACATGGACACTACGCCACAGAAAAAGATTTATTTCACAAGACCCACAAACTTTATTCTGTGAAATATACTTAAGATTCATGAACCTTTGTTTTTTTCGAAGTTTTCTGCTATTTCCGAAACATCACAAAAATGTGGGCCTATGTTTTTTTATTTCATGGGAACACTTTCGCAATCAACATTTCAAATATCCTGTGAGGTTAGGAGGTTAGGACAGCTGGCGCGTCACAGAAAGTTTCGATAGCGAGGCTCTCCCCGATGGTTTGTAGCCCTTTACGGCACGGTTGATGAAATCTACAGTATTTTCTTTACATAGACGATTTATAATTGCATTTACTTGGTATCTGAGAGACTGTTTCAATCATAAAGTTCAGGTGCAAGAACCCTTCAATCTAGGACCCACATTTAAAACCCTCTATCTCTCTTTCCTCTTTAGCACTTCCTAGTATGTATGTGTTATTATGAATGAAACGTATAACATTATAAGCCAGTGTAAAAAGCATTCTCTATGGAAAAAGAAAAGATAATTTTTATTTGTATTACTATTATTCTTTGAGTTAATTTTCCCCTCTTGCTTTCCTCCCTTTCAAAAACGCCTCCCCCGCGTATAATCACACGGACAAATCAAGGGCGTCTATCTATTATTAGACTATGCAGTGTCAAAGTTTCGATAACAAGAGGCCGGGCGGATTTATCACACGGCGTACATTGCCAAATTTGCTTTATATATGGCCATGATCACAAATCATAGCAAGACTATTATTATCTATTATCGGCGACTCAGCGGGTTTTCTCTTGCGCGTGATATGTAGGTCAAGGGTTTGTCATGGTCCAGCAACTTTCTGATATGTGTAATGCAAAAGGGGATAATATCATACTATTGTGCTATTAAGTTGATTAAACTTGTATCATACAATCTATGCAGCAACTTCCTAAACGATTCTTACCTCCAGAAGCACATAAAACTGCACATTGTAGATATAATCTACTTTAGACTCGTAAAATGGCGAGTGCTCAATACTGGTTGCTGAGAACGAAACCACCTTGTAAGGAAGACCAGGCAGTATAGTGAAGTCGCCTCCGCTTATTCCCAACTCTTCTGGGGTATTTAAAAAGTTGTTATTGAAAGAATTTGTAAGTACTATCTGATTTTTACGTATAGAATAATAATATGGTATCATACAGAATGTTCCCATTATAAGAAAATTGCCCGAAACTGGGTTTGCTTTTAGGCGGAGTTGATTGTATCTCATAGGTCAGAACCATAGGGCTTGCAATATCCGGACTATGTTATATACCGCGTGGCACAAAGAAACTTTTACTTAATTCTTAAGAATTAAATTCAAGCAAAACTGGAATAAAATTTTAAGCACATTGAGATGAGCCAGAAACATATTTCTTAAAAAGGTGTGTCTTCAAAGCAGTTTTAAGCTTGGACTCAGTTGGCTTGCCTTAAGAAGAATGGCAACAAGTTCTAGATGTCGGGAATGGTCAATAGATAAGGCGCTAAGGTGCAAAACACATGGGTTTATACAGGTTACGAGATTTAACAGATTTTATTCTCCATAATGTCAGTGACACCAGATGGACAAGAAAATATGGACAGATGAGAGCTAGACAATCACACATATAAGTATAATATGACGTTTATCTTAAGGAAAAACAAATGTGTAATATATAACTAATGAGGTATACCATATTCAAAAGCAAAGCAGTCTGTCTTTTATAGGAAAATTTCAGAAAGGGCACGAAAAAATTTACTGAGATTCCTGAGGTTTTGTGGAATTAAACAAACTACTTTAAATGCATTAGGGTTTTAACGGTAACCGTGGGGAATGTACTGCTTTCTAATTTCTGGGGAAAAAAAAGTGCGTTCAAATAAGTGGAATTCGTCCCCCAGCGCGTTTTCGTCTACAGAATGAATGACATAGAAATGGGACGAAAATCGGAGGCTGTTCAATCTGAGCTACAAAAACCACACACCCACACCCACCCACACCCACNACCTGGAAAGGGTGTGAGGGTTGTCAATTTGCTATTCTCTTTGGTACCACTGCAAATAATAGTCTGGACGTCATGCTTCTTAGATGATGAACACAACGGTTCCCGGACACTTGGCCGACGGACATTTAGCCGACGGACATTTAGCCGACGGACACTTGGCCGAACGGACACTTGGCCGACAGACATTTGGCCGAACGGACACTTGGCCGAACGGACACTTGGCCGAACGGACACTTGGCGGAACGGACATTTGGCCGAAGCACATTTGGCCGAAATTCATTATGCATATTGTTATATTCATTCATCTTGGCACTTTCTTCTCTCTCTCAGAGAATGTGCGAATATAAGTTATCACTAAAAAAAGTTCATTTGATCGATACTAAAGCCCAGAAAGTACGTCGATTACGCATTCACCGGAGGAATACGCCAGCCAATTTTTCCTAAAGTTTGTTAAGGTTTTCGTGAACAAGCTTCGGTCTACACAGTATGGTTTATATTCAAAGGTAAGTGCGTTTCGCTCACTCAAATTTCGCCTTATGCTTAGTGAACTCTTTAAAACTTAGCGTATATAAAGGCAAACATTACCTGATAAAAGCCGGCACAAATGAGAACAACGCTTTGAAATTATGAATACAATAAAAATGCACGTAGTCTAGATGTATTTATTTTTATATGTTGAAACATACTGCAATAAAGAATTATGCTGTAATAAATATTGGTCAAAAGAAACAAACCCTAGTGTCCGGCCACGGAACACAACACTCTACAATCTTGGCGGACAGGGGAGGGTAATAAAATATTATTACTGTTCCTTATTATCTACAAATTCACACTGGATGTAAATGAGTATATGAAGAATCAGAATTTACCAAAAATTTAATACATAAATTTTCGGATTGGCGTTCATCTTCAGACGCAGAAAAGAAATGAACTAAGAATGAAAAGGCAAAAGTAATAGTGCTCAGCGCTTGCAAACGGCAGCGGCACTGTATGCCCCCCATTGAGCTGAAAAAGTCCTAGACTGATCAGGCCTGATGGGGTAATAATAGTGTGAAGTCGCGTGAGCGGGCTTCAGCCTGGATGCGTGACAAATAAATTGCATAAATTATTATTATTATTATTATTATAGAATATGAGCAATAGTCATGAAAATTTTTAAAAGTCTGAATAGACACAAATATTCAACAAGGGACAGGACAAAGGCAAACACAAACAATTTAAATGAACAGCTGATCAGGACTAAACAAGTGCAACACCATAATTACTCTTTGTTGTAAGAAAACTAATAACAATAATTGTTTACATTGGCTCTCTCATTCAGATCTTCTCTCACCGCCATATTTCATAGCCAGCCCTTTACTATTCCTCATGTTATTCATACCTTGGTCCCCCTTTTTTTTCACGACAACACACTTTACAGCACCCCACAACAACTGAAGCAAACCGCTAGATACCATTACATGGCAATGAGCAGAAGGGCGAGGGCCCAGATGCAGCTGGATCAACAACAACAACAACAGTTTGGTCTAAACTTCCGCATCCTTTCTGGGATATGCCGTGACTTTCGGCGGCGTGACCCATTTTCACCCTTATTACTGAAGCGTAAATGAAGTGTGCCGGAAAACATGTGAAGGGTTCCGCAGGGTCTTTCCCCTTGCCCTCCCGGACACTGTGCTCGATTTCGCCGGAACATAATCCCTTGTGCGGACACACTGGACAAGTGGTTACTCGATTTCGCTGTATGCTTTTGAAGTTTACAAAAAATAGTACTCCACATGAGTGGACCACTTTCAGTTGATATCAAGTAGTGAAGCAAATACATTCTCCTCGCTAACTATGGGTAGTATGGAAATTGGTCGGGAAAGCTGAGCCTACATTTGCGATGGACACTGTCTTGACCCAGAGGGATATGCTCTCATAATTATTTCAAATACCAGATCCAGACGTTTTTCAGTTTTCTTTACCATTACGTTCAGAGGGATAATATGCTAGCGGTCTGCAAAGTTTCTGTGTTGTGTGAAATGTTTTGCTCTGAAGTAGGGAAAAGTAGCGCTCCTATATGAGGCATGCGATTGATTTAAATCAATGAAGTGGCCTATCGTGCCGCTCCTCTTCTTTTACAACCTGGGCGGGTCTTTACGTGGTTGTTTTTGTCATGGGGGAAGTGTAACACATTTGAAGCATTTATATTAATTTGACAATTATTTGAAAAAGACACACTTTGAAACAAATTATACATTAGCCTGAAAACGTTACTCCTGATAAGGTCCTTTCTCTACCATCTTCACGCGGAAGGCACAGAGCTGCAAGAAAGGGGTCCTGTGAGGTGTCAGAAAATAATGAACTGAGAGCTTGTGCGCTAATGGTGGGATCCCTTACCATCATAAGAATTACATTTGTGCATTGGTGCTGGACGCATCCTTAATAGTGTTCAACATGCAGAGTTCATGTAGTTCTTACGATGGTAAGAGATTTCATCCTTAATGCGCAAGCTCTCAGACTCAGATTAACAGAGTAGTTAGCTGAAAAGTGCACTCAAAATAATGATCCAGAAAGGGCACTGGATCGTTGTGGATTCCCCGCACACATTTTTCCCATGGTTAATCCATCACTGGTGTCCTCCTCACGACCTCCAATCTCTCCCTCCCACCCCCGCCCTTTCTCCATTGTCTTTGATAGGACTCTTTTACCTCAAAGTGCACTCGTATGAGATGTCATTTCAGCCTACATAATATTATATCAAATACACCGAGACCTAACAAATCCTTATCTTATTTAGGCCTACAATCTAATCGAACCTGTCAAAGGTTGTCCGATTTTCTAAGAAGTGGGCAGTGGCTATCATCTACAGGCTCCGTTGTCCTCAAAAACAAACATCCTCGTTGTAATGAAACGACCCCGGGACCTTTTTTTTTTATTTTTTGCGAAATAATCTAGGTTTATTCACAACTTCGAACACTCGCAGACTCGAAACTATGGACTAGATTCATGGAATTCCAATTTGTGAGATAACAGAGTGGTAGCAAATCAATGGAATGCTAAAGGGGTGATCGTCTAGTCCACAGCCGTCTCTAGTCTAAGAAAACTGAGCTACGTTTGTTTGGTTCTGCAATTTGACAAAAATGGGAAGCCACACCCCTTCCTTAGCAAAGGAAGCTTCAATCTCTAGGCAAGCCAAGATGGCTGCGACCAATGCGAGAGACAGGGAACGGTGCACTGACTGCGAGAGATGTTTGCTACATTCATATTTTTGCCTCATTCGTTAGCATACAGACCACTGTTGTTTCTTACCACATTCTCTTCCGACATATGGATAAGATGTTCCACTAACAAATTTGAGACTATAGATGGTTGCCGCCATGTTGCCGTGCTTTTTCTTCTGGTTTTGCACAAAATGCGGCACGTTTCTTACAAACCTCCAGCAGGTGAGCACCTTTCGTCACTGTGACTGGTGTGCACTAACCAAAGATTATCCTTTGCTAAAGACTGCCCACCGTATACGAGGAAAGGGTGTGGCTTACCATTTTGTCATATTGCAGGGACCAGACAAACACAATCCTGATGTCTCTAATGCAGGTCACTCTGTTTTGCCCATGCGGTGAAGATGGGCCTTGAGTGAATCCCGCTGGCAGATATTTGTTTTTAATTTTTCAGCTGTGATATAACTATAGCAAATAAGACAGTTGGATGTTGCAGCAATAGCAAGCAATGTCTGTGATTGTGCTAATGTGTCTAAACTTTCAGCGGCGAAAGACTGGAATGTTTTAAGTTAGTAAACTTTGAATACATGCTAAAGGTATTTTCTTGGCCATCCGATAAAGTTCTGTGTGTTTTGTTGTTGTTTTTTTTTCTCTTTGTAAGATAGTGATAGCTTTGCTTGGCCTCAGTTTTCTGGGGTCGGTTACGCAATGTCGTTATGAAAATTATATTCTTGACAATTTCAAGTCATGGCAAACCCGCGTATCATTTTACAAGACGTTCTCATGATGACTGAGTGGACAGTAGAGAAATAGAAGAAAAGGCCCTTAGACGCAAAACATATGGGTTTATGCAGGACATAGCCCAATGGACAATACAAAAATAGGACAGGAGGCCTTTAGACGCAAAACATATGGGTTTATCATTGGGTTGATACTGAGGTGAAGTGGTGACTGTCCACTCCACCATCACTGCATGCACACCTCTTGTCTAACTGGACTAGTGTCTCTCATTCGGCCTCTTAACTTTGTCTGTGTGATGTAGGTGGAGTTTGAGCGAACACGTCTGAGCCTGGAGCAACTGACACCCCGTCGGAAGTATCAGACTTTCCGAGAGGAGATAATTTACCAAAGGCATCTGTTGTCAGTACTAAGTGGCTGTGGGGGACCGCTTCGGACTTGCGGAGGACCGTCAAATTCACCAGTAGAACAAACGGAAAGGCATGACACATGGACAGAGAACTTAGAAAAAGAAGGAGTCTCACAAAAAAAAAAAAGGTGTGACAGATAAGATTAAAATCTCTAGACTTTGTAATTGTGTAGGAGCGAGCATGTTACTCTGTCTGTATGTGTGTGTGTGTGTGTGTGTGTGTGTGTGTGTGTGTGTGTGTGTGTGTGTGTGTGTGTGTGNGTGTGTGTGTGTGTGTGTGTGTGTGTGTGTGTGTATGGGAGAGGGGGTGGGGGTGGGCGAGCGCAAAATCACTGACAATGAGACCATGTATGTATGTGACCACTGATCTGATGAGGGAAAGTTAGGGTGTGCAGCATATTAATTATGCGGGCGTGCGTAATCTAGGCCATAACAAGCACTATAATCCCAAATCCGTATCAGCCAATCAGTACAGTAGACGCCCACTTGACACAAATATTTCCTCTATCAGATTACCCAGTTATTCTGTGGGCAACAATTAAATGTGTGGTTCGAGACGAAACCTGTCAAAAGTTCTCGCCTACAAAACTACATTATTTTTGCTGTTTGTTTTTGTGGTTATTTTCATATTTGTTTATTTACTTGTTTGTTTGTTTTGTTTGTTTGTTGGTTGGTTGGTTTGTTTGTTGGTTTGTTGGTTTGTCGGTTCGTTCGTTCGTTCGTTCGTTCCTTCCTTTGTTCGTTCGTTCGTTCGTTCGTTCGTTCGTTCGTTCGTTTATTTAATTTTGTTTGCTTGTTTCTTTGTTCTTGGATAGTTTGACTCTAAAAAGGCATGAGACATGGACCTGTTTTATGCAGTCCTTAGGTTTTTCTTGCATTTATAGGTTGAGAAAACAGTTTTTATTCAACTTTATTGTCACTTTATAGACAATAATCAAGAAAGAAGATTGAAGCTGGAAAGAGGAACAAGGGAACGTAGATAAAGGAGGGGAAGGTGAGGAGAAAGGAGAAAAAATATAACAAGCTGACAGGGTGAATCTGAGAATAGATGAACAGTAAGAAGAGGAAGAGATTGAGAAAGGAAGAAAACAGAACGAGGGAGAGGGTGAGAGGAGGAATAAGAAGAAGTATGAGTGTAAAAGAGAGAGAGAGATCTTAGGGAGGAAGATGGAAGAGACCGGGATTGATGAGAATGAGAGATGGAGACGATTTCGGGATAGTGTACTAGAACACTACAGACAGACAGACAGACAGACAGACACACACACAGAGAGACAGACAGAGAGACAGACAGGGAGGCAGGCAGGTAGGCGGGCAGGCAGGCAGATAGATAGATTGCAGACAGATAGGTATGTAGGTAGATAGGTAGGTAGATGGGTAGGAAGGTAGGTAGGTAGATAGGTAGGTAGGTAGATGCTAGGTAGACAGACAGACAGAGAAACCAACAGACAGACAGACACTCAGACAGACAGATAGACAGGCAGGCAGACAGACAGACGGGCGGGTGGCGGGCANGGGTGGGTAGGTAGGAAGGTACGTAGATAGGTAGGTAGGTAGATATAGATAGATGGATAGATAGATAGACAGATAGATAGAGAGAGAGAAAGCAGAGAAGGAGAAACAGACAGACAGACATAGAGACAGAGAGACAGACAGAGATTAGATAGATAGATAGATAGATAGATAGATAGATAGATAGATAGATAGATAGATAGATAGATAGATAGATAGATAGATAATATGTGCTAGGATGAGAAGAAGAACAGGCAGAGAATGAGGAAATTGTAGGAGAAATAGAGGAATGACAGAATGGCAGTGAGGATCAGATTGAAGGCAAGAGCGAAGGCCATCAAGGAATGGAGATGAGAAGGACATTGTACCGATCTTATGTAACTTGATCGAAAGGGCAAAAATGTAAAACACCATCTTTCAAGAGGCCGTCAGAAAGTAAACTCAAGCTACTTTAGAACGTTTTAGATCTATACCACAATTTTTGATTGAAAATGCTCCACCCTTACCACCTCCTCCCCCCCCCCCNTTCTCGCTATGTGCGTCGCCTGTACCTATGAACCGATAAAGGTTACCCGCGTCTATTGTGAGAGAAAAAGACTGAAATAAAACACACACACACACACACACACACACACACACACACACACACACACACACACACACACACACACACACACACACACACACACACACACAGAGAGAACAAATGAAACGCAAAATCTATTTCTCCGGCATACAAATCCACACTGTTTCACGTACATATCCAAACTTGACAAGATAACCTAAATAAACAGGGATGGACCGTAGATTATGGTGGTCAACACATTTGTGACGGAAACTTTTAACAATCGTTTGTGGCAATACCTCAAAGAACATTTTGCAGCCAGTTTCATAGTTCCTGAATGTTGAGTATAATATGTCCAGTATATGGACAAGGCTGTTCTATCAAAGTGGGAACCACCCCAGACCTATCCTACAACTGAAATTACCTGACCAATTTAGAGCCTAATAGCATACAGTATCCTTAGTCCGTTTCAACTTTGATAAGGTAAACATGACACATCCGGGTATAGATTTCCCTTTAATATAGGTTAAGTAGCTTGATTTGATATAGTTTGGAAAAATTAACTTTGAAAATAAAGCACGTACCGCGCAAATCTAGCCATAGATTCGAATGTATTGAGGGATTTACTGAGTTTTTTCTTTAAATGTACATTTGGCTCAAGAGTGAACTGGACCTAGAATGAGGAAGTCGTGCTTAATGGGCGAGTAAAAAGGACAAAGAAAATTTTCTTGTAAAAATAATTCGGTATAACGGTATTGAATACCTACGAGCTGCAACTGTTACTTTTCTTCCCTCTTCGTTTTTCTCGTTGATTCTTACACTCACTGCATTTATTTCAGGCAACCTTTGTGCACTCACAAATATGTCTATGTTCTACATGTTCATAAAAGATACTAGACAAAAGCCTATGCTGAATTACATGTCTACTAAACGAACTCCTCCCCCCCCCCCNCAAAACCCCTCCCCATTTTCTGAGCGCGATTTTCCCCTCTATAATTTCTCTTTCACGCATGCACGCATTTCTAAACACTAGCTTGCTCCCTCCATCTTTACTTCCTTCCTTATCTCCCTCCCTTTCTATCTCCTTCCATACATCCTTCCCTCCCTCCCTCGTTCTCTCACTCACTCACTCACTCACTCACTCACTCACTCACTCACTCACTCACTCACTCACACTCACTCACTCACTCACTCACTCACTCACTCACTCACTCACTCACTCACTCACTCACACATTCACTCACTGACTTACTCATATCTGACAGACCTTATGAGATAAGGAATAATATAATAATGTTAATAATAATTATACTAAATTTAAACCACGTCCAAGTCTGATACACACTAATTATAGTACTCTACGGCAATTTACAAAATGGACAATAAAAATTATTACCAAAGCATGGACATGCGCACACATTCGCTAGATCTCTCTAGTACATAGGATGCGGATTAACCAAGGACTTAACCACTTCAGACAGGGAAAATACATCAACGAATTTTAAAAAAAACTATTGCAATTTGGACTAGGATTCGCAACTGTACCAATATCGAAACGAAATCAATTGAGATTTGATTTATAAGAACTCCAGCCAAAAAGAAAGGGGAAAAAAAGGTGGAAAAGGTATAAAAAATTCCAAGTTGTGTTTATTTTTACAAGTTCAAGAGTTTGTGTTCCTAGGGTAAATCGATATCATTTGGATCCCATGACGGGGAAGTCACATCTGTTCAGATCCATGTAGGTCAGGGTTTACTGTATCCTGAAGCAGGAAGTTCCGGTACATCTTGATCACAGTGGATATTTTCAATTGACTCTCAATAAGAAAATTGGGTCTCAGAGATACTTTCTTACTAAAACCACAGAAATCATGTGATTTCATAAAAAAGTTACCGCTAGTTTTTTAAGCCAATCTTTAATTTTTGATTAGTTGTCCGGGTATCTCATATGTGGTCGTGATCTATTTTTTCCCATACATCCAGTAAGCATTAATTAGGCTAACAAACGTATCCCTTTTGTTTGTTTCCTTTACTTCTTTTCCCCAGCATTTCTTTAGTTAGAATCCTTATACTCCCTTCCCCTCCACTCCCTCCTCATGGACGGATTTAGATCCGATGCCGGTGAACTTACAGTTAGTTGAATTTTGGTGGATTTATTGTCGTTGTTGTTATTGTTGTTGTTGTTGTTGTTATTATTGTTATTGTTGTTCTTGTTCTTGTTCTTGTTCTTGTTCTTGTTGTTGCTGCTGCTATTTTGTTGTTTTGGTTCTCACTTCTTCTTACCCTTTCTGTTTATTTATCTATCTATTTATTTCATTAAGGTCACCTGAGGGAGAATGGGAAGAGACTTCATACTTTTCTTATCACTGTTGTTATAACACTACAGTACTATAAAAAAGGTTTTTTTCTACTGTTGCCTCTATAAATTTTAGGGGGTTTGGATCAAATTATTTTGGTTTCACTCAGTGGTACTTCTTTGGTGTTGCCTTGGACTGTGATAACTATTATGTGTCAGCTATTAGTTCATTATGTTGTAATTTTGCTGTTGGTGCAAACACAACTTACATTGTTGTTGTTGTTGTTGTTGTTGTTGTTGTTGTTGTTGTTGTTGTTGTTGTTGTTGTTGTTGTTGTAATTTTCAGGAGGTTTGTTAGATGATGTTACCGTGAAATGGACTTTGATATCTATTCTTACAATTTTCAGGGTATTTGCCATTTTGTAAATATCTTACATAAAAAATTCATGTAAAACAACGTAGGGGATAATCAGAGATAATGTCACTATTGTCACTTAAGTGGATTTATTAATTTCAAATCCAGGACTGTAGGAATTTCATAACCAGGGTTGAAGAGGGAGCCACTTACTTGAGCAGTACATCTGAGATGTACCGGTACATAATGTTGTAACATTGTCCAAACTGCATTCCAGTCTTTTTTTAGCATGTAGTTATTAACTGTAAGATAGTATTGTACTATTATGATTAAATAATTGTGTTTGTTTTACTTGTTTCAACTGATTTTAGCTTTGTTATATTAATAAAATAATGTGCAGTGTAGATCTACTGGTTATCGCCTACTGCTTAGTACTTTTCCTTATGAAGTCATTTTTTACTCCGATGAACTGATCTGATCTTGATCACCAAAGTGAACTGAGCTGATCTGAAAAATATACAATTTTCCTAGAACTGAGTTAAACGCGAATTAAGGGCACTTTTCCCCATAAATGATCTGATCTTGATCTGATCTGACTTTTTTTGGTGAACTTGCCCAATCCTGGTGAGGAAGGTGGTCGTAGACTCTGTCATCAAAGTTCAGATGAATGGGGGCGTCGGGATTTCTAAAAACAAACGGAAATTCCCGTAGTCAAAGCCGGGCGTTGTTGTTTCTTTCCACGTGCTTGTTAAAATGGAAACAGTAAACGAAAACCCTAATACAAAATGAAGGTTTGGAACATGTATAAAATGTCTGTTTGTTGGCTTAAACCATTCAAAATTCGAACTGAGATTTGGAGGTCTAGACTAGTCTGTTAGCTCTCAGAATCTCTCAAACGCTAACCAAACATGAAGACCACGATTCTGACTACAATAGGTAACCACTGAGCTGGGGACAGCTATTCTAACGACTGTGAAAGATACTTCAATATTTCATCTGAAATGTGTGCAGCTATGATCACATTATCACTTTGAAAAGTTTGAATACAACAGATACTGTCTAACACTGAACTAATTAAAATTATTTACAAGTTTAGCATTAAACAGTGTAGCTATGGAAAAGTAAGATTGTTTCAGCAGTAAATATGATTTAAAAATTTCAAATTCTTATCAGCTTTTAACCAGTAGGCCTACCACCTCATTATATCCATCTTTGTGCCATTTATATCTTTCAATCTCATATTTATGAATCGTCCACGATTAGTAGCTGTATTTTTTTCTTAATATTTACTTTTTTCATTGTGCGATAACTATAGGAGATAACTTATGACGCGCTCAACCTGTTGTCCTATTATTATTATTCATTGTTATTATTATTGTTATTTTTACTATCATCATCATCATTATCATCATAGTTATTAACATTATCATTATGTGTTGTTGCAAAGTTGGCACCACTTCTTCAACCTAAATCGATCCCAGATCGAACTATAACGCCTGGAACGAAAAAAAAACAACCGTAACTTCGATAGACCAGCATGCAACAATGTTGTGACTGTGCAGAAGAGAGAAGTAAATAAGTAACCCGTAGAACTATTTATCTCTCCAGTTGTCCTAGTGATGTCCCTCTCAGCCAATGCTGAAATCACAGGCCTATGTGAGGCTCAACCCGAATTGTGGAGGATGTCTGTGTGCATTTATCTTGACAACGACCAAAGAGAAAACCTCAAGCTGTTCAACTTGCTGGTATGTTCACGTCATGCTATATCCCTCTTGAACTGTAGTTTTATGGCATGTCCTGATCGCGCTGGGATTCACTTTAGGCTTAAATTACGACAGTGAACGAGAAACCGGGCGTATAGTGATATTGATGTTGAGATACGGTAACCGTATTTGTAACCCATGAGGTCATTGCCGTGTCAGTAGACCCATAATTCATGATGGTAGATTGATCGTGGTGAACAGAACGTTAACAGTTGTACGAAACACTCAAATTATATATATATACTTATATATTATAATACTGTCGTTCTGACAGTGATATATGGAGTGGTAATAGGCTAGCAGTAGACATAGCCCTAGTGGTACAGTAGTAGTTATAGTCGTAGCTATGGTAGTGTTAACACTAGTATAGGCCAGATGGAGGAGTCATAGTGATAAACGTCTTTGTGGTAGCGATAACAGCAGCAGTAACAGCAGCAGCCTGGTATATTTCTCATCACACTGGCCATAAGTTTGGATACGGATTGTGATTGTAGTTAGTAGTGCTAGATTTTTATCAGAGTAGCCTACATTGTGTATTTGTCATTCTTGCTATATTACAGGCTGATGACAGTATGACTTTAGACCCGAGCTACTTCAACCTTTCACAGCCAGCTGACGTGGTAAGGGAAATGCCTTAATTATTGATATCATCGACATTATTATTACTTCCTTTTTGTCTTTCCTTCTTCATCATCATCATCATCATCATCATTTAAGAATTTTAAAGTTAAGAACCTTAGAACAGACATAAAAGTTTGTTTTCACAGATGGATATTATTAGACATTTAATATTGCATATTTTCGACCTGAAAAGTCTTCCTCATGCATAGTATTATTCTGAGTAATTCCCTGAAATGGTAAAACTACTTATAGGTAAGACTGACGAATAAAAAAAAGATAAAGAAAGCTTAAAAGTCCAGAGATAGATAGTGAGTTATGTTAAAATAAGTAAAAATACGGTCGTCAGCATGAATGAGGTTAAGACACGGTTTAGAGTTAAGAGTGGTTGTTATAGATATGTATATATAAACAGAAAAGCGTGTGAACAGAGAGACTTGCTAAATTTACATCTCATATTTCCTCACAACATTCTCATCATGATCATCATCATCATCATTATAACATAAGCGAAATTTTTGAAACATCATCATCATCATCATTTGAAACACATTAGAAAAAAAAAGTGAAAGTTCTGTCCAAATCAGAGAAGAATTAAGAAATATACTCTAATATGTGAAAATTAAATTGCACTGATATAATGATATAAAATAATTACGAAATGTTGGACCTAAAAAGTGATCCTTCACCAGGTTAAATACAAAAGGATATCCAGAATACAAAACGAAATAATCATCATCATCATCATCATCATCATCATCATCATCATCATCATCATCATCATCACCACCACCACCACCAGAGCCATCATCAGTTTTGCTGTTGCTGATGTCGCTAACCCCACCCCCTATCCCTTTACTTTTTCAAATTGTAAGAAATGTTTCTTCCTGTAATTATTTCTAGTTGACAGTGCCTTATCATTAGATCTAAAATCATCAACATTATGTTTGTTCAAGAGATAACGAAAAAAACTGCATTGTTAGGAATTAGGAAACGCCCACAAGTGTATGTAAATTGAGAAGATAAAAAAAAAGTATAATTAAGTAAAACTGAATTATACACAAGATATAAAGCCATCTTTTCTTGGCAGGGAAAGTTGTCTTCATGCCAATAGGATACTAAAGTAAGAGGGAAGAGAAAAGACGCAAGTTAAAGCCGCTCAAGGAGAAGGTGTTAAAAAAAAAAGAGGGAGGGGAATAGTGTGATATTCGATGAGAAGGCAATGTTATCATCATCACTGCTGCTTAATTGCATGGTTTGAAGTACATGTATTAGGGGCATTTCTGATCGTCGTATAATTTCTTCCTGACAGCCTCCAGCAAAAACAAAGCAGTTTATTCTTTTTATCCACAAAATTAGTGATCAATATCGATCTTTGTCTTTCAGACAACACCGGAATTGCTTTACCTTGAGCTGCACAAATACAGCGCATTGCTCAACGACTTCAGAACTTCAATGGATGCTTATAAAACCACTCAGGATTATGTTAACGAGAGCGCAAGCGTCGCTTTCACAACTAAATTGGCAAAGTATGAAGACCGAGTGGACAATTTAAGCGAGGAGATTCGCCAGACAAGAAACAAGCTGGCCGAGCAAATAACTGCCGGAGGTCAAGTGATCAGCAGTAATGCCGGCGCCAAGAGACCGGAAGTTATTTACGCGGAGAATTTCTATGTTAGCAACGAGTTCCGTGAGCTCATGAAAGGCTGGAACACCGCCTGCGAGGTTTGTGGCATGAAACGCAAACGTCGCCAAACCGGAGGAAAGAGGCTTTCCAAGAAAGAGAGACAGAGCCGAGGCAATGGCAAGAACAAATGCAAGTGTAACAAGCGTCAAAGGCGAAACAAGAAACAGAACAAACGAACCCGAGACAACAGGCGACAGGTGAGAGCAACAGGTTTGTTTGATCTGCTGAAAAATTAATGAGTGTAGACAGTAGTCCACCTACTGATATTGCTAATTTGAATGCCACGCTATTTTTTTTTAATCAGTTATTGTGATCATGAGTTTGCCATGGGTTTGCCAGTTGCCTTTGTGCTGGCCTAGAGTGTTAGTGGATGTTCCACAAAGTTTACGCTATGTGTGGGCTGACTCGGGCTGTTTAATGTTACTGTTTCAGTTGACTGAAATATTTACTTCAGGGTCTCAGTAAAGTACAAATATAGATCTGTATGAGGAGAACAATCTAGCTTTGATGGTACTGTCAGTTTTAAAACTGACAGCTCTTTAGTTCTTGGCTCTTTAGTTCAGTTCTTTAACTTGTCATGAAAGTAATAGGCACTGAGCGTTCTAGCACTCAAATTTTGGTGGTTTTGGTGAATAAACGTTTCCGTTCTCTTTCTCTTTCACCATTACTCATTCGGAGCTTTAGTGATTTGTCTGTGAAACAGTAAACTCTGTTTATGATCATTACTCCTTGTATGGTATAATTCGTGGCTTGTCTCAGAGGGATATCAGTATTGTTGATTGTGGAAGGGGCACTTTTTGTTTTTCCCCTTTTTTGTTTTCTTTGTAGCCCTTAATTTATCATCCGGTTAATTTTTAGCATATAATATGTGCACAGAGGCAATATTGTACTTATATACAAGTGTATTATTTTATTTATATATGTGTGTGAGTGTTAATGCAAAATTAATTCACGCTCAAAATGTTGAAAGGGGTGTTGTTTTTCTCCTATCACGACAATTCCATTTCACTGGTTCAGAATGCATTTCTGACGCACATAGTATTACTTGAAATGATGTTTCGCACATGGTATTACTTGAATTGATGTTTCGCACATGGTATTATTTGAATTGATGTTTGTTTGAGAATAGCTAGTGTTTTATATGAAAATTATTATTTTATTTCAATCCTGCCAACTTTTTGAAATCTTTTCACATTCCTGTTCCTTACAAACTACCTCGGACAAGGTCCTTTAATGGACCTACCGTAAAATCATTCCGAGGGTAATCTCGCTCATTTGCGAGGGTAATCTCGCCAAGTCTTGTCGGCATCTGTGACACATGGGCGGCGGAAAGGACAGGCTTTATGGTGGGTTGGGGG
>JAWQUT010000030.1:507013-537690 GCA_033807755.1 Ellobium chinense
CATCTGTCCCCCTCTCTCTCTTTCTCTCTCTCTCTCTCTCTCTCTCTCTCTCTCTCTCTCTCTCTCTCTCATACCTTCACATTCACATTAATAAAACTTCAGGTCTAGAGTGTTGATTCAGAGATCGCAGTTTGGTATACTATCAGCCACAGTCATAACTGCTGTTATCACTCATGGGCATAGAATTATTTCATGTGGATTTGCAAAGGCCGTCCGTCTCAATCACAATGTCTCGCTGGTGAAGGGTTTTCCTCCTCTTGTTCAGGACCTCTGTCCCATGCCCCTTTCCCAAAGTCCCCAGCATGGTCTGGAGTGGGTTCCTGGTTCCGGGTCATCCGGTTGTGTTGGTTTTGTTTTTTTTTCTGTCAATCCATCAGCGTAGACCTAAGTAACTCTCTTGCTCTGCGTCAGCAGCTGCATATCAAGTTTTAAATAGCTGGTGGCCAAAGAAGGACGTTTCTTATTTTGAAAGGTTGATAGTGTGTTAGGGGTCAAGGGTGAGCATTAGACTCGCACGTGGAAGTTAGGGAATATATTCAGGCAATAGGTATATAAGAATTAAATTGCTGTGAAGTTAGCGTCCCTGTAGTGTAGTGGTAACACGTTCGGACTTGCAAGCTGAGACACCCTGGTTCGATTCCCGGCAGGGACAGGAAATTTTCTAATGTAGGCTTTTTCGGCCCATCTTCTCAAAATTGATCATTCACAGTAATGTGGTAAAATCCCTGGTGACACACCTCCCTAAAATAATATGTGACATCAGAAAAAATATCAGATTGACCCCACATTCCTCCCCCTTATATTAATTCATTGCCTCCACCCGGTTACATTATTTTGAAAGGTTGATATGTTCAAAGATTCATGTTATATGCAACCGAAATGTCAAACACACACATTAGCAGATAGATGTCATCTGTTAATGCTGCAAGTTTCAGACAGCCTGAAAAAAAAATGGTTCGACTCGTATCTATATGTGCACGGTTGATATACTGACCTCGGCTGTTGTTGTTGTTGTTGTTGTTGTTGTTGTTGTTGTTGTTAATTCGCTTACAGTGACAAAAGTGTCACATGTAGCTCATTGAAACTTAAAATAACTATAACCTGAATCTGTCTTTTAATGTGCCCACAATTTCATGCCAGTTTTATTTAAACACTTGAAATCATTGGACTTAAAATTAAGTAAAATTTTTTTTTTTTATTTTTAGGCCCTTTTGATATGACGTCAACAACAAAATGATCCTAAATCACTGACACACGTGCCCTAAAACCCCAAGCCCAGGCCCTGCCACCGTGTTTTATTTCTTTTTTTTTTCCTTTTGTAAGTCCGGGATCAATAATTGTTGATACCCTTCCCTGACTACAGGATTCAAGCCTTTTTATAAGATTATCATTTATAGATACCATTTTATTTCCTGGTTGATCTTTTTGTCCTCATGATGGGGTGGGGGAGGGAGGAGGAGGAGGGGGAAGAAGGGGGGAAGGAGTGGGGGAGAAGAGGGATGATGAAACGTTAAGAACGCCTTCGTGGCAATGACAGCAATGATAAGATAATTCCCCAGACATCATATTAAATTCAGTTTTTATCATGTGAATAATTCACAAATATGATCTCCCCCTAGCATAATATCCTGTCAATCAAGATGCCTTGTACATCCAATCAAAACTGGGTATAGACCTAATTTGAATGTCTTGTCTTTGTAGTCTTCGGAATTTATTCCTCCAAGGATTGCCCTCCCCCCCCCCCCCNCCTTTTTTGTTTCTCTGGGTGGTTCATCAGGTCAAAAAGATCAATCAGGAAATATAATGATATCTGCGATTTTTTACATTTTTTTTAGTTTGTTTATTGTGAAAAATATCTAAATGGACCTGTGGAAAGGACTTCCTGGAAAAGCAAATAGTTTCCGTTTTCTATGCGAAAAGGAAAACCTCGATGGTTTAGCGTGTGTGTCTATTGGTGTCTAACCAATCAGTCTTCCACCAGTCATTTCAACAGTCTGTAAAACTTCATAAAAAAGAAACATTCAAATTATGTTTCCTCTTCAGTTTTGTATTTATTCACTTAGGTCTACTGGTTACAGGCCTGTAATTGTACTTTCACTATTGGGTCTTCACCACATTTCATCTCCCCTTTTCCCTCTTTTGGCATACCCTGCTTCCAGTAATAAGGGCTCCAGGGGAAAAATTTTGATATCATGGAAAACTGTGTCCCTTTTACTTTATCTTGCCAGGCACTATTTAGTCCTGGGCTGGAACTGCCAGATCAAGGGTGTGCTCAGGCGGAAGAGGAGGGGTTTGGCGTTGACCAGTGAAAAATGTAGGCTCTGTTTACAAATAGCAACAAAGCTCAAAATTTCCGTGGGCTTGCTAGGGTTGGGTAAGTCTTAAAATTTGGGCCACATAATGAGTTTCAATCTGGTATGGGTCTGGGTGAAAGCTAAAACTTTGGGTTCAGAGGCAGCTCAAAATGTTAATATAGCCCATAGAGGAAAAAAGGGTCCAATCCCATTACACGTACAGGTCTGTAACCTACTGATCCTTTGGTGATGGTATTGAGTTATCCTTAAACATTTTAACTTGGAGCTGAAACCAAAAGTCAGGAAAAAAAAATCAAGAAATGAAATAATCAGTTTGGAGAATGTTCAATGTTGGGCAATACGAAGCAACGCAAAAACTTGGTGACTTGCATGTGCTGTAGTGCTTTTGCATAATATGCCAATGAACACACACACACACACACACACACACACACACACACACACACACACACACACACACACACACACACANCACACACACACACACACACACACACACACACACACACGCACAAACAAACAAACAAACAGAGTGAGAGAGAGAGAGAGAGATAAAACCCTGCTGTGTGATAGCATTCCACTACGCTTGGAGGAGGTTAAACCAGTTATCTAGAGCGGTTACCTTGTTTAAATACTTCCAAACAACTGAAAAAAACAACAAAATATCCCTAGATCCGATTCTCCTTCCTAACTCCAGGATTCAAACCTCTTCATAGCATTCGTTATAATTTATGGACATCTTTCATCTCCTGGTTAATCTTTTTGCCCGGATGACAGAAAAAAAACAACGTTCAGTGTTAATTAAATTGGAGAACGACACCCACGTATGATTTCCTATAGCGCACCCTCTTTCTCTTAGTCAAGATGCTTTGAACACCCAGTCATAACTAATTATAATTTTAATATTTTGACGTAGTATTCCCACACATACCCTTCGGAGTTTATTCTCTTAGGACTGCACCCTTTTTTTAAAAAAAAAGTAATTTTTGCTTTGTCACCAGGGCCTAAAGATCAATCAGGAATTATAGTGATATCTGCCATTTTTTTGTTTAAAATGTGTTCATTGCGAAGAATGTCCATACGGACTTGCTAATAATAGGATCTCCGGGAAAAAAAAAAGAGGTAGACTGGTTTCCGTTATCTATGTAAGCAGGAAAAACATCGTCGATTTGAGCGTGCATGTATAAACATATATTATGTGAACAGCTGGGAAGTGTGTCAAGGTCATGGGGGAACACTATGCTCAGAAGTGGTAGGTATTTCAGGATTAATTTGTTGTGGTGTAGTGGGAGCAAAATGAGAGACTCTGGGTTCGATCCCTGATAGAGACAGGAAATTTTCTAGTGTTAGTTTTTTTTCGGCCTGTCTTCTGAATATTGCTCTTTCACAATATTCAGGTAAACTCCGTAGTGGCACACTTCCTGGTCTTCCTCTTAATGAGTAATATATTGGAATATGCCTTTTCATATGGTTACATATATTGCCCGTCAGTCATCCAATAGACATTCCAACAAGCCATGCAACAGTTCAGAAATAAAAAAAAGAAAGTTCAAAATCATGTTTTGCTTTCAATCTCTATTCACTTATTGATCTTTTGACGGTAATGTTGAGTTATCCCTAACGAAAACTCCAAAATGGACTCGAAACCAAAAAGTCGAAAGGAAAATCAGAAACAAAGAAATAACCTTCAGTATGGGGAATGATCAATGGTGGGCGATAAGAAGCAATGCAAGCTTGGTGTCTGGATGTCATGCACTTGTTGTCGTGCACTTGTGCAATATGTCAATGAAAACAACAACAACAACAACAACAACAACAACAACAACAAAACCCTGCTGTGTGAAGGCAGTCCACTCTGCCTGGAGGCGGCCAAGCCAGTCCTCTAGAGCTATCCTCCCCATAAAAAACTAAAAATTAGTCTCCCTTAATAAGATACCCTCTCCTTACTACAGGATTCAAGCCTTTTCATCGTGTGCGGTATGATTTGTGGGTGTCATTTATTTCCTGGTTTATCTTTTTTACTTTGCTGACGGGGGAGAAAACAAAAACGCTCGGTGTTCGTAAAATTTCATTTGTGGCAACAATAATAATATTAAATAATATTCTCCAAATCAACACATTCAAATTGTTGGGCCTTGCACCGCGGACGACCAACGATTTCATTTCTAATATTATATATATTTTCATGTAAGATATTAACTGTTCTGTGTTTGTTTATAAACGAGATGTATTACATCTTACGGCAATTTCTCTATGGGGTCAGTAAAAGTCCTATTTTCACTTTTTATTTGCATTCAACCATAATAAGTTATAATTTCAATGTTTTGTCAAAAAGATTCCGAGACATACCCGGCAAAGCTAATTCTCCCACGGGACCCCCCCCCCNCCCCCCCCCTTTTTTTTTTTGACCGGGTCATCAGGCAAAGAGATCAATCAGGAAATATATTATTATCTGCTAATTTTTGTTTTTCTGAAGTTCCGTACTGCGCAGAATGTCCTAACGGACTTACAAATAGGATCTCCTGAAACAAAACAAACCAAACAAACAAAAATTTATTTCCGCTTTCTATGTAATTACTGCTATGAGAAGAAAAACGTCGTCGTCAACCAAAACTCACTATTTATCCCAATGGTGCTTGCAACACTTCAGAAACACACACAAAAAAAAGGTTCAAACTTATGTTTTGCCTTCAGTCAATCTCTGTTCACTTACTGATCTTTTGAGAGTGCATTTAACATTTTAAAGTGAGTTATCTTACCAGGGATCGAAGCGGAAAGTCACAAAAAAAAAATTAAAAACTGAAAGACTCCAATATCGGAAATTGTCAATGCTAGGCTGTAAGAAGCTATGTAAACTAAATAATCTTAATGTTGTACACTAACACAATATGCCCCCCCCCCCCCCNAAAAAAAAAATGTGAGATGGCATTCCACTCCGTCTGGAGGCGACCAACCTAGTCCCCTAGAGCGGTTGCCTTATTCGAAGACTTCCGAACGACTCAAAAATAATTTCCCGAGGTGGCCGTAAGCATAATCCATACGTTAGTTAACGCAATGCGGTAACCACGGGAAACTCCCAAAACATTCGTACTGTTCACCGTGGTTAACGTAACACGTTCATTAACGTATTGATTATGCATACGGTCCCTGGAATGGTCTGGCCTGAGCAGATTGAACCGATGCAAGCCTTTTGAAGACGTTGGTTGTACGGTTGAAGCACATATTATGTTCCTTCGAGTTCCAAGAATTTGTTAAGCCTCCTGAATAAGTCATTTTGTACAACTGACGCACCTATCATCTTCCTTCGAGTTTGCGTTTGCTTATAATAATTCTACTGGGTATGTGGCAGCACTTCAACTTCTCAAGTGGATAGCTGAAATACAAAAATAACGGTGGAAAACAAACATTAACTCTATACGCACACTTCAGTGAGCAAATTCATGATCATATGAATTCACGCTGTTTTTTGTTTTTTTTTAAGGCGCACACTGATGCGTATTCGCGGACGGGTAGTTTATTCGCAAACTATATCTACTAAGCTTTGTTTGCTCGCTTGTAACGAATTCATTACCCTTTCCTCTATTAAGACATCATTTTTGTATCACTGTCGTGATTTGAATTTCCGAGTGACGTGAGGTTAAAAAAATAAATCAATCGCAGACTCGGCCAATTTTATCTCAAATCCCTTACGAAATAAGGTCTGCAGAGTCCAGGCGAAGACGAATTTTGTAGTTTCAACGCTGGGTTGTGGATACTCGAGGAGCATAACGCTAGACGAGTCAAATTTTCAAGCATCTCATCTCCCTTGACTGATTTCCGAAGTACGCCTATTCAGATATCTTTTCGTCACTCAAAGAAAAAATACCTTTGTGGGTACGTTATCGCCACTAAAATTGTTACTGACTTGTATTGGAAAGGGGGGGGGGGGGGGGGGNGGGGGGGGGAGTGGAAGATCAAGCGAAGCCGTTCTGGCGAAATCTAATTTGAGCACTTTTGAGCAAATCTAATTCATTCCAACTCAGTCAGCCAGGACAAACAATCCCCTATTTGCCTAAGAATGTGACCGGTAATCGTGAATGGAGACTGATGAACAAGCTTGTATTTGGGAATCAGAGCTACGAAGTACATTAAACGTGGGCATCGGCTGGCCTAGTTTAGCCACATGGAAAATTTTGTTGAGCTTTCCGGGAAGGGCATTAATGCATTTGAAGATAATGGGTAAAATTTGTAGAGCAGAAACACAGGTATGTATTCCTTATCTGCTGCTGGCTGAAAACAAAGTTCTTTTCTTTCGATTTTATTCGCCTCTGTTCATTGGACAGACATGGGTCAGAGGCCCATCCCGTCTCTGTCCTTGCGATAACAATCGAAAAAGTGTCAAATTTTGTGCTTTTCATCTTTATCCCAACACAACATTTGTTTCTGAATTGCAGAAGTGGCAATTTATGTTGAGTGTCTGAGGCTGTGGAATGAAGAGTTGAAGAAGTGGGCGGGTGGGTGGTTATTCTGGGGGAGGGGGGCGGTCAGAGTAATTGGCCTTCCTGGGTATGGCTCAAAGAAACTGAGTGTGAAGTTCAGAGAGAGAGAGGGGGAGGGGGGGAGGGGGGACTGTAGAATGTGAATTGCTTGTTAAGAATATTGTTTGCTCGTTCGCTCATTTACAACAGATTGTTGTCTGAGCTCAATAAACGTATTGTTATTGGCACTGGTTCTACCTACTCCATTCCAAGATTTCTGGGTGCGCTCAGGTGCGAGACATTTGGAATTTGGGACGTATGGGGGCGAGTTCACAGGAAAATATTGACAATTTGGTTTGTCCCTACCCCTTTGTTCCACATGGTCAGGGTGTCCACAATCAGTGTCGTCTTGGTACTAAAGTACTGTAATTGGAAGGACTAGTTTCGGAATCATGACAATGCTTATGGTATTTTCACGTTGAAATATACACCCTCTCCCTGTCTTGTCTGATCAGTAGTTTGTTATATTTAAAGTCTTAGAAATTCCATAAAATTGCCACAGCCAAGTCCCTCAACAGTACTTCAGAGTGACCCCTGTTCGTGATCTGAAATGTTCTGCTAGCTTTGCATCAGTTGTTTCTCAGAAACCATTAGCAGCCTTCCTGAAAAACCATATCAGTCCTACGACCCAGTAACGTTTTCAACAACTGTAAATCTTCAGAACGCCAACTACTTGTTTGAATGGGGACATTTGTGCATTAATTTGGTCACGCTTTTAGTGGGAAACAAAGTTGAAAGAAACCCAGAGTTGTGCAAGATTAAGTTACAAGGCTCTTAGCTAATAAGCTATTTAATACAAAAATTACCTACATCAACTGTTAGTGTTAGTGGTATGGCACAAAGGGAGGAAATGAAGAATGGACAGACGGATGAAAGAAAGAAAGAAAGAAAGAAAGAAAGAAAGAAAGAAAGAAAGAAAGAAAGAAAATCATAGCATATCATAACCTAGCACTGCATTGTATAGCATAGCATTGTGCAGCGCAGCCTAGTGTAGTGTAGTGTAGTGTAGTGTAGTGTAGTGTAGTGTAGTGTAGTGCAGTGTAGTGTAGTGTAGTCTAAATGTGTTGCTCTATAGGTCCATATTATTTCTGGTCAGTCTCTGTCTATCAGGGGTCTCCTGTGCTTCATCTAACCTCTTCACTTCTATAATATAATGATCCTGTTTATCATTATGTAATATCTTACCAACTGTCAGATGTCTACACTCTGATAGGCGCATTTGTTAACAAACTGTAAATGCACTCATGCATATATTCTGTAAATTTACATACATTTTATACTGACACAAACACCATCCATTATTAATCGGGGGGAGGGCACTAACCTTTTCCAGAGGTTATATTGCACATAAGGTGGTGCACAATTTATCACCATGAGTACAACGGAATTTATGAAAAAAAAAATGCACATCAAAATGCTGAATGGTGCACTTTGCTTCCTCAAAAGTGACACTTTTAGCCTTTTAGGACAGTTGTCATTTGCGATAGCATCTGTTGTTTGACACCTCATTTCACACACGTTTCTTAGGTATGATCATACAGATTCTTTAGGCAGAATCACAGATGATGCTCAACAAAAAATGCTGACACAAAATGACTTCCTAGGTTACACATGCTCAGTTAATTCCACTTTATAATATAACGCTAGTAATTCAAAACTGCTAAGGCCCCTCTCCTAATTTTCGTTCATCAACCCTTTTGATCAGTAATACAAATGACTGACTTTAAAAAATGAATGAGATTTGAGGGCGCCTTGACCAACAAACTTTCGAGCCCTGCCTTACTGTTTAGACNGCCCCCCCCACACACACCCCATGTAGATCTGCCTGGAACCCCAAGCTGTTTTGAGAGAGTAGGTGTCACCTACTTTACTTTGCATGCCTAGTTTTGTCTAACTATTGACCCCAGACAGTGCTGCCGTAATTTAACCTACATTGGTCAGGGAAGCAACACATGCAATAGGACAGGCCACTGCTGTGTTCACTAAACATGGAGAAAAACATTACTCGCAAAATACATGCCGCTGCCTCCAGAGTCTAACTCAGTCGACATGCATATATAACTGCGCGTGTGTGACCTCCAAGGGTGCTCCAAGGCTTGATGGCGGCAGCGCTGGAATCATTGTGATGATTCCCAGTTAGACTACTTCAAAGGTGATGGAGGAATGTGACACCTGGATTATGTCTGCGGGCTTTTAAAAGCAGTCTGGGCACCTTTGGGTCGCACCTGGTGTCATCTCGTACATTTAGACATTGAGTCAAAGTGGTGTGATGAATTAAATAAAACATGTTACAACAGATGCTTAGATTTTCAAGATTTTATGTGCGCACTAAATACATGTCTTCTTCTTGTTGTTGTTGATGCCTGGGCCACACATTGGCTGGGACGGTAGAGAACCGTAACATTGCGCAACCTAAAGTCATTGATACAGATGCTTAAATTTTTTTTTTTTAATGTGCGCACTAAATACATGTCTTGTTGTTGTTGTTGTTGTTGATGCCTGGGCCACACATTGGCTGGGACGCGAGAACCGTCGTAACATTGCGCAACCTAAAGTCATTGATACAGATGCTTAGATTTTCAAGATTTTATGTGCGCACTAAATACATGTCTATCCAAAATTCATCTTCTGTGATTAGAAGCTGCCTCTTCACAAAGCAATAGTCCTACAACATTGAATCCCCAAATTGCACTGTATTTGATACAGAGAAGTTTTGTTGGTTTTGTTTTTTCTTTGCACTCTAAAACACAGACGATGTTATTAAATGCTTTGTAATCTGACCTAACTCTACATGGACACGGGCATTTTCCTGATGAAATTATAGACTTCTCATATTGCATCATTCAAGTGACAGCAAATATCATTCAGTGAAACAACACATAGTCAGGTGACAGCAAACATCAGTGACACAAGACAACGTCAAATTTATAATATCAAAATTGCAACATGTTTTTATTTTGTAACTGTTACGAGGTTAATGTGCCCAAGTCTGAGTCAGGCATGACATCATGGTATGTTAAACCATTCATAACCTTGATAATGCTCTATGAAACCTACACAATCAAGTCATCAACCCACGATAAAAAAGCCCAGTGGTGGGGAATCTCCTTTTTCCTCAGAAAATTGAGTGGGAAATACCAGTCCTGTTGAGGTGCAGCAGCACACCACTATCTATACAAGAGCCAATTCAGTCCCCTTCTTTTGTTTGACACTGAAATACCCATGTATTAGTTTTGCATCATTATTAGAGTATCATGTAGCTACCTCATTTTATGGGGCAGAGATCTAGTTATATAAAACTGTGCTACAGTAAACAGTTAAGCAGAAAGCTAGCCATGATCAATCTCTGACTTCGCCATAACCAATGAGAGAATTCACCCTGGGTAGAACTCACCAGTTTCTGTCGTAGTGGGTCCAGATCAATATCGAAAATAACTTCATTCTGTGTTTGTGTAGCAATTCTTTCAAAGTTGTCAGTTAATAGCATGCTTAAAGCTTATGGAGTTGATTTACCATTCTTCCTGAAAGTCATCAGCAGATGCTGGATACAGGGGTGAACACAATACCGAAATTTGGCAAAAAATTCTAGAATTGCAGAAATTCCAGCATCTGAACCTTCGCTGTGTCCATTCACAAAGATGTTGAAGTAAAATGCACTGGTCAATGAGTTTCCCACTTATTAAAAAAACTACTCATTTGTTAACAAACCATATGTGGTAATACTGCATCATACAGCAACAGGTACGCTGGTAGCAGGTACTGTACTGTACCCTGATATACATATGGCCAGTGCCTAATTGCAAAACTCCTTGATGTTCAAAGAGATATGTGCACCTATCATGTGTTAACCCAGATGATACCAAAAAGGATGTTTGCATGTGATCATATTTCTTATTTGATATAATCATTACATGTGTATACTTTACTCTAATACACTGAATAGAGTCTGATAACTATCAATTCAATCTGCAGTGTTTGCAACTTAGGTGCATCTTCTATGCATTGTGTATGCTGATAGATGAAGTGCAATCCAAAAGTCCCCGGACTGTGGCTATAAAAACTTGTAGATTTGTTTCAGATGTTAGGTTCCTCCGTTACTTCAAAGCAGTCCAATTAGTAGTCAGTACAATGAGCCCACAGTCAATACCATGCCTATGAGCATCCTAAGATGTATCAGCCTGTCAAATATCACCTACAATTCAGCTTATATCTCCTCTATCATCTCAAATCTCCATCCCTTAAGCTCAAGTTTCATTTGTGGAGAGAAGGAGTTTAATGAAGCTGTTTGCAGGCCAGACAGTCAATACTGACTTTCACTATTGTTTCCTGAGACAACTAAGTGAAGTGGTAAGACAGAAGCAACCAGTGACTTTTTCCTGGTCCTACTAGTAGGGGGACCCCGTCATACATTTGATGTAAGATCTGTAAAGGTTTGGTGGGAGTTTAGGTTTTTCTCAAGTGCAGGCAGACAGGAAAGATCAACATACATGTATTTTTAAGAAAAATTGAAATCTAAGGGGCAAATCATAACAATGCACTGAGGTTTAGAGAAAACACTGAGGCAATCAGCAAAGAGCGCACCAACTGTCTGCTGAATCATGACAACATGCCAGCGATGAATTACATCCTCAGATTTTAGCCTCTTCTGACCTAAAACTATGTGGCCACATTTGTTTGACTTTGCTGATACCCTCCAAAGATGAAAATTCGGCTGAAGACCAGGAGATTTCAAATTACAGAAGAAATTCGGCAGATCGCAGACGATGCCTGACAGATTGACACAAAATGACTTCCTATGATGCTCGAAGGCATCAGTAGCACTGGAAAGTGTGGAATCATTATGCTAATTCCCAAAGGGACCATTTCAAAGGTGATCGGGGAATGAGACATCTAGATTAAGTCTACGAGCTCTCACAAGTACATTCCGGGCAACTTTGGATCACATCTCATGTCACCTCATACATTTAGATATAAAACATTTATTATTTACACACAATATCCATATATACAACCCAACTTTATATTCATATCCACTGAGATGGTACATTTATTTTCTTTACCATTCCTCACTATTTCACACATTGGATTCCCACCCATGGACAAGACACAGTAAGTTTTAATCATCAGTCAATGTTAGATATATCAAGAAGTCTGATAACTGATCCATCATAGATGAAGAATGCTTGCCACATAACTATATCTGCTCATATTACTAAGTAATTGTGAATCAGCATGCTAGCAATGATAACTGTAGAAAATTCATGTACATGTAACAGTGTACAAGTCTGATTGCAGTAAAGCAAAGGCACATAGTTCTTGTCTCTCTTCAGATTCTAATACTGTTGACCCTTTTAATGTTAAATGCTGTTTGAAAACTCATGATAGATCTCATACTCAAACGCTTTACACTTGTTAACCCATCCTCCACTCTCCTATCAAGTTACAATGATATGTGCAATGCTATATTTATAAATTCATCACGATGAGTTAGCTAAAGGATTCCTTGTCACTGCTTCATAATTTTAATCTTGTCAAATTCAACAGTTGTTTACTGCACTCCCCTATGTTCATCCATCCAAAAACAGTGCCACGACTCTTCATAGGCTTCACTACTGCTGTCCTTCCTCAAAAAGTTGTATCAACTGCTGCAAAATACAATGGTGAACGGATCGATGCTAGGATAACATGACAAATGCTGTCTAACAACAGGTGGATATATTTCTTAAGTACAATTCCTCATGTGCGGTGGCCAACAGAGCTCAGGAACCAAGCATAGCCAATAACATTATAACACTGGGTAATCAGGTGGCTCATATATAAGAAGTGTACTTGTCTAATCTAATACCTTGTTGTATATTATAACCTGGAAAGTAAAATCATGGAATGCAACTTTCTGACACAAGCCTAGTAATATGTAAAACAATGGATAACAGATGATGCTTTATTTATAAAACAAACAATTACATTAAATACAGCATTTTGATTTATCCAGTGATCAGGGTGGGAGGTAAACTGGTGTATTTCAACTTCCAACATTATCATCAGTATAACATGTGAACAAAGCATTATAAAAGGGCCCAACACAATCTGCTGTCGGGTACACAGCTAAATGCATATTCATGAAACTCAGTTTAGTGCTGACTTTAATAAATGCATGAACGTATGTTAAAGGGAGGTTATATGCGGCCTTATATTTCTACAAAATTTGGTAACTTCAGTGTTGGGGGCAGAGGTTCGTGTCAATTCTTGACTCCGCAGTCAACAAAACAGTTGAATAACACAGGCCATCTTTGCACTGCAATAGCTGCAAATTAGCAGTAAATGCAATACAATTCTGTGTTCTGGAAAGTGCGAAAGTCCAAAGCCTAGCCTCATGCTATACAAATCCTGTGTCATGTATGGAAAGTGCAAAAGTTAAAGCCCAAACTCGATGTCTTCAAATGTATCAAAGTATTTCACTGACTTCACAGGCCTACTGTCACTGCCTTTATTGTCACCGACTTCACGGTTCTAACTGTCACTGACTTCATGGTCCTACTGTCACTGAATTCATGGTCCTACTGTCAATGACTTCATGGTCCTATGACTGGAGTTTTTCCTATGTCAACATTGCCTGCAGATGATTTCAGACTGCTCCAAATGAAGCATTCCAATCTTAAATTTCAAGCCAACCTTTTTGAGCTTTTGCAAAGTTTTGCCATGTCACTACACTACATAAGCAAATGTTTACAGATATAACAGTAATGTGTAAAGGCTGGTGGCTTGACTTCAAGATAAAAGCCCACAACTAAACTATTTACAACATTTTTCTACAGACTAAAATATTCTAATCTTACCATCCAGCAAAAGTCAGAAGTTTGAAATCTGCATTTTAATCCATGCATTTCCAGGTCTTGGACACACTATGACCTCATAAATTTCATGTCATCCAAAATTTTTGTTAAACACTGCGAGTCTTTCTTAATGGTCATGCCAAACTGAAACAGCCCTTTATATTCTTAAATGAAATATGAAAGAGAAAGAAAGACTTTCACATGTAGCATAAAATAAACAAACTAAATGTAAAAAAGAAGAAGATACAGTGGAAGCTGATTAAATCAAAATCAAAGGGACCAGATAAAATGTTTCAGATGAAGAGTATTTTGGACACAGAAAAATAAAAACAGTATTTTAGACTGATTGGCGTCATCTTAGTAGCACAGCAGAAGAAAATAAAAAGCTGACTTAAAAGATCAGTGCTATACTAGGAGTAGGATAATGATGCAAGGAACAGTTCTGCTGGCTTTGAAAACAAAAGGAGCATGTGCACTCTACATTTAAATTACCACAAACAAACGATATGTATGGCAGAGGAGTTATGGTAGAGAAGAAAATGTGCATAGCCTACAGAAGGAAAGCTAGATGCATTGGTAGTTTACCACTGATTGTCAGAAACAATTAAGTAGACATAAAATGCCATTATTTTAGTGACAAGAAAGAATGCCATTATTTGTTTCCTTCTCATGGCTATCATGTGGGATAGGACACCATACATACACTATTAGAGCCACCTGCCATTTTATTTTGGAAAACACATTAAACACAATCACAATATTGATTTATCTCAAATGGTGACTTCAAACAGCAAGGATCAGGTCAAGAAGGTGTATCCAATGACTGAATGTAGAAACATTGTGGGGAAAGGGTATTTGAGCTAATTCTTTACTGTATAAAGTGAAGAGAGTTTACAAAGAATATATGGGAAGCTTTGAAGATCTCTTGGCTAAAGTGTTTTTTCGTTTGGTTATTTGGTTTGTGCTTTAATCGACTTCCACTAATTCCCATAACGTAGCACCCTTGACAAAATTTCTGGACAGCAATGCATACCTGATCGATATTCCATTTTACAATTTCTCCGCTTCTGACAAATCCAATTAAATATTAATGATTTGTGCTGACATCACTGATATGATCCAGTAGCCTGAGGCAAACATCCAAATACCCATTCAAATGGGCTAGCTGTGGTCCTCCCCAACAATGTCAGAGTAACTAAGCTTTCCTTGGTCCCACATCAACTTGTACATGAGGCTTTTAGGCAAGGACAGCAGGCAGCACTGATAACGGGTCTGCTGAATTGGTTTCTGTACAACCACACAGTCCCATGTGATGGTGTGTCGATTGAAGGAGCGCACGGCATGAATTTCTCCACCCATATCCAGTTCCCCTACAATGAGGATATCATCCCCATCATATAGAACGCCACAGATGTGTGAGGTCTCCCCGACGGCACATAGACCATTGACCCCTGTCCTTGTCTGGATTGGCATCCAGTAATCATTCTTCTCAGAGTAAAATTCAGTTCCACACAATTTTAGATTGTGACCTGAGTGGGCGGCACTAGGACATTCAATGCGCCGAATCCCACCAAACACATAAATGTCGTTTCCCACAGCCACGGCATGAGCATCACACCTCCTTTCTCTCATTGGAGACACCGCATACCAGGTCAATGAACGGGTGTCAAATACCTCCACAGACTCATAGAACTTGCCAACAATTCCACCTCCAAGAACATAAATTTTAGATCCAGCAGCAGTGTAACAGGCCCATGCCCTTTTCATGATCATGTCAGGCAGGGCTTTCCACCTGTCGGTGAACACATCATATACCTCAACAGACATAAGAGGATCTGTCATATCATTGCTTCCTCCCAATGCATAGATCAGGTTCTCAATGGCTACCAAGCCAAATCCAATGCGAGCATGATTCATTGGGGCCACATGAGTCCAGCAGTTGTTGAACGGATCATACTTCTCACAGCTGTTCAAAATTCTGCAGTTGCTGTCACGGCCACCAGCAACATAAAGGTAGCCACCTGGAAATGACAGAAAGGAAAAAATTCACCTAACTATCCATATAAATGGGTATATCATGCATCTAATCAGGCAGTAATGACTTGCTTAAGTTCCCTCCTTTGTAGACAGGAGGAAATACCAACCTAGTATGCCTGATCTACTGTACTTAAAACTCTTCTTCATTTTGTATATTTAACATTTTTCTTCCACACATCACCGATCAATGTCAACATCATATATGATACTCTATATCGTCATGCTCATTCCCCTTTCACCTTTTTTGAGATTATGAGAAATTGAGCACTCTCAACATGTTACTCAAAGCAAAACAATGAGGCAGGGTTGGTTCAGCTGGTAAAACTGGCATGTAATAAAGAGTCAAAACATTTATTTTATCAGGAAAGAGAGGATAAATGGAGGATCCCAGTAATATACACAATTCAAATCATCAAAAAATGACTTAGGTGACTGTAAAATGAGCATGATAATATACTGATCTTAAGAACAAAAATGTTATGGTTTTTGTTTCTTAATATGCCATGTCAGGAAAAATTGTCAAGATAAATCATAGTACAGCAGGAAACCATTGAAACCGAATTCACGGGACCAAAGATTTATGTTCTGTGTAAACAAAACTTCAGTTTAGACAGAGAAATCTAAAAGGAGGTATATGGAGCTTCTTGATGACAGCCATTTTTCCTTTTAAATGTTTTCATGTTTAGGATCATGAGTCACACTGGCAGCAATAAGCATACAACAAAGACCAGAGGTAGAATACACCCTTGTGCATATTAATTGATACAAAACACAATTTTTCACTATGTCTTTTCATATAGTCATGTTTTCATGCAGGGAAAAGGGAATTCTGCATCTGTCTGTTCCATATATTTCCAAGGGGATATTTATTTCAGCATATTCTGATGCAATAACAGCAGTTGATTCAATAATTTATCAGTTTTGATTGCATCATCATTTTCTTGATTACTGTTTAAACAGCTGCATTTAGTAGTCCATGATTCAATGATTTGTTAATTGTATGCCAGTCATTCTACAAGATGGACAATACAACCAGAAAGCACACAAGTATCCTGACTTCACACAAAAACAGAATAGACCTTCAAGGAGATAGCAAGAAATGTAGGTGGTGAGGGGGTGCTGCGCGAAGGGTGCTATGCTTGGTTTCAGATGCAAAGGGAAGGACAGCACCAACGTTTACCTTCCAAGTGCGATTACACTGTCGTTCCGCTATTGGCCGTAACTGGATTAGGTCTCAGTTGTGTCATAAGTTCAATCTACTGTCATTTCCATGTTCATCTCTGTAAGGATAAGTGAACACCTAATACTTATTTCTATTAATAAGTACACTTTTCGTCAGGCCCAAGGTGTACACATTATCCGTGTTCCACTGTACTTACCAACTTCCACCAAGCCATGTCCATTTCTGGGTGTTAACATAGGTGCAAGATCCACCCAATGACTGGAGTGAGAGGGATACTTTGTTTTTACAGGTCTCACACATCTCACGGATGCCTTGTTTTCACAGTCATCTCTGTCACTGCAAACAGAAATTAGGATATATGTGGCAATATTCCCAAACCAAAGGCAGCAGAGGAGACAGAAGAATTTCAGCCGATGAAACCCAAGAACCACATCAGAAGTATTAAAACCATTGCAATAAAACAGAGTGTACGTCATATTGAAATGTAATGTTCAAGTCACAAGTCCCTGTTTCTCAGTATCAAGTTTTGCATTTGAACTTGAAAATTTCACAAACTCAGAATTATGAACTGACGCACAGGAATTTGACGCACAGGAATATTACTTTGTGAGATTCTAATGTAGTTTCTTGGTAACTAAGATGATAATGTGAGCTTTCTACAGCTCTGTATAAATCCAACAGACTGAAAGAAATCAACAGTGAGATGAAAGACTTGCTAACATAAAAGAATTACATAAATCTTAAAGTCTTTACTCACGTGCATGGACCTTCTCCTCCACAAGCCACAATGACACGGGTAAATCCTCTGTGAGTGAGTGGCATATCTCTCTGTTTCTGCCTTAACTCCTGGATCAGTTTAGAGAATCCTTGCGCTGTGTCCTCACTGAGTACTACAAATTTCATCAAAGCATCCTCTGACAATTGATGGGCAAACAGGACCCGCTGAAATAGGTCCATTGTCTGACTTTTACGACTGGAGGGCTCAAATTGGTACCAGCGTAATATTATGTCCAATATCTCATCTTCTCTTTTAACCTCTATGGTTGTCCTGGACAGAAGTTTTTCCACCCTCTCAGCATCCAGGCGGAGGAATTCATCATACTGGCTGACCTCACTGATGAAACAGAAATTTTTGAGAGTTATTATTCCATGATCATTCCACCAGATAGCAACAGACAACAGAGAACTGTCATGGCCTCAACACACGTCTGCTGTAATTTTCAACACATATACCTGCAGCAATTCCACTGACACACACACTGAAGCCAAAATATTATTGGCACACATAATGAAGCCAAAATATTAAAGCTTCAGGTACTCATTCCCACATGTGAAAAGTCTCCCTCCATTTTAATAATGGCCCAGAGATGTTCATCACCCACTGTAAGTATATACTCTAAACATGCCCACCAAGTAGATGAAATCATTATGTCATTAGTTACACTGCAACAAGATGAAGTATGTCACAATTTCTACCCACAATTTCATAAACGTTTTGACTTGTTGTAATGAAGAGTAATATACCTCTAGAATGCTTGATATGTTTTCTGCCTGTTAAACATTTTGTTTAAATATACATACAACATGCAATGATTGATTTGACACTCCTCAATCATCACATTTTCCTCAAAGAAAAATCCTCTTATCCCTTCCTTCCCATCCCCACATCCAAAACAAAAAAACTCTTTCTTGTTTAATGCAGTCTGTTACTAACTTTGATTACAAGTTCCATCCAATGTATAGCTGAACCTATCTATAACAACCATGCAAAGAACCAGGTTATGTGGTCGCTATAAGCAGTAATAATAAAACAATCAACACATAACAATTTTGTCAACACAACATATTTCATTATTAGAGCAAACACTGATTACAATAACAACATAAAGAGGTGAGAAAAATGTAAGATGAACCTGTTCAAACGTTATGATGTGGAAAACATTTAGAAACTGTGTTGACTGTTGTTCGAGGTGATAATAGTCTATAACAAAATTTTAATGACCACAAAAGAATGAGTGTCATAATGCACATGTTTAGCATGTCTTCTTCCCGAACTCTCCCTACCCTACTGAGGCCAGAGTGGCTGTAAAATGCCAATCCTTCCCATGCTGTTTGATGAAAAGTTCATCAAAACTATAACCCCCATGTCAGATCTGCCTGTACCCCACTTCCCTGTCTCTTGTTATAATCAAGTTCAAAGAGGAGAGTATTTCTCTAGTTTTCCTCACTGTCTCATTTGATCGCTCAGGCAGACGGTCACAGAGGTAAATTCCCGTAATGTTGTCACTCTGACATGGAAGTGCTTACACATGCAAATAAAGTGGAGCATAATGACTGATAACACATGCTAGTGTGAAATTCTGCATTGCAATGTCCATTATATGGGATCCAGTCGCATGAGTAGGACTGAAAATTTGGTGTCCGCAGATGAAGTGGCAGGTGGTTGCTATACACAGTACATTTATTTAGCAATTTACTAAAGGGATCCCACAGATTACTCATTATGACCAGGTAGGCGCTATAGACAGGTGGTCGCAAGGTCAGGTACAACTGTACTGTGTTTTCTTCCACCCAATACTAACAAGCAGCAGCCTTACCTGAAATGAGCATCAAGGAACTGGGACACCTTCAAATGCCACCATGAGCAGGAAAGCTGTGATGTGAAATCCAAGATACCAATGCAGTTCTGAGCATTAATGCATGTGTCTAAATATTCACAGCAGATGTCTTTCAAGTCTGCCATCAGCAGCTGATCAGCAGCCTGAAAAAGCAATGTTAAAAATCAATACTATCCTTCCTGGAGCTTCATCCTGAAAACAAAACAATGGTCCCATCCCAGTAAAAGCCAGCCAGTCTTAGTTAGCAAGGAAAACTTTTCCCGTATTTCACTCAGGTATAAATCCCTCTCCCTCTCCAAACCTATGTGCAACCACCTCTTAAATGTGTTAACAGGCTACCTTTCAAATGCAGTCTGAAAGATTTCAGTTTTTGCTGTGGTTCTACCAGTTTCTGCTGTAGTACTGCAATGATGAGACAGACCAGCTGACTTCCAGCTCTATAAGTTTAAGGTTAAGCTGAGTGAGACAATAAGAAGTCTGATATAATCTAGGTCTAACCCTACTGCCAAGTACTTTAGAGATTTAAGTCAACTCCTTGAGCACCACAATAATGAAAATTAAAAAAAAATGAAAATACAACTTTATTTACTCCATAGGGAAATTGTTTTACAATGTCACACAATGTTATACATCTCATTCATAATACAAACACATGAAACAACACACATCATACATGTAAATACATAATATTACATATGAAATATTTAACAAAGTCATTGCTGGTCTGCAGTGGTGCAGCGCCCTGTTCCCTCCCAGCTCTAAAGCGAGTACTCATTTACACCTGAGTCAAGTGAGGAAATGGAAAGGAAGTGTCTTTCCCAAGAATACTACAATGTAAACCGTCCAGCTCGCGAGTGAAATACATAAACCTTAGACCTGAATGTCTTCAGTTTTTGAGTACGACTCACAAACCACACGGCCACACAATTTCAAATTCAGCACAAGAATGGACAAATGAGCCATCATCATTTCACTCTCAGTGTTTACCTGTAACATATCCTGTATATTGCCAGGATTTAAATTAACTTCTGCTGTGTATATGAAGTCCAAAATACTTCGAAATGTGTTCTCTTCAATTCCCATGTGATCCAAGGATACAGTTGAAATGGAAGAACCAGACTTTTCCTCCATGCTGTTAGCAACATGATCATCATAATCGAATAGTGCACTGAAATAAAAAAAATACATTTTTAACAACCACTGCATTATTCTCTCGAAGTCAAATCTGAAGTTTTTCAGGTTCCACACTTTTAAGAGTTTCCAAATCCATGCCTACAATGATACTGTCCCTCTGAGTCTTGCATTCAGTACAGCCATACAGAAAAAAAAAAAATAAGGATAATTTATTTGTCTATAGATGGAAATTCCTTTTTGGTACACTGGGAAGATAGAGTACACTCGTAAGTTATGACATCTATGGAAAAATATACACATACAGCTATGTCCACCACCTCCTCCCCCTTCCCCATCCCCTCACACACAAAACAGAAAGAGACAGACACAATTTCAAACCCTCAATGCACAAATGTGTTCTTAACAACTGATCAATGGACATGGCACTGTGTTATGCCGAGGATGATTTGTCATAAGAAAATGAAAACAGTGGATAACTCTTGTTACTGAGTTTGTGTAGCACTTCTGAAGAACATCTGTATGAATAATCAAATAAAGGCTGCATGGTGTTAGCAGTTCTCAAAGCTTTTTCATGATGTGATTTATTTCATCTCTATCAACATTTCCAAACAAGCCACTATAATTTAATAAAGAATACAAGAACACTCTGAAATATTGCAGTAAAGTTCAGAAGTAATTTTTTCCGTATTCTTTTTCATTTCATACACCTGACCTTGCAAAGACAACTTGTCGTAGATTATAATGCTTTTAAATAATTTTTTTACAATATTAAATAACTGGTCCTCTATAGTTAGGAATCAACAGATCTAAACATTTTTTGTTTTCCCAAAAAATTTAAAAGCAGGTTATTAATAATAATGACACAATTTTGTAAAGTATGACATCTGTTGAAAATACTTCTCTTCATTACTGAACACCCAAACCAGTTACGGTGGTGTCGTCTACATATTTCATCAGTGGTATGCTGTTACAGTAACTCTGACAATCATTGGTACATGTGGTGTAGATATAAATCCCTGGGAGATCGCTGAATCAAAAATATTGTTTGCTGATGATTTAGTAGGCTATTTGTTAAATTTTATCAACTGTGAGTTAGAAGGAAGAAATCTGAATATCAAACATTGGAGTTCAGTACTTACATTCACATGTGATAGTTTTTCTAACGATACGATGGTGCTAATGCATGTTAAATACGGATCAAATGTCAACAAAAAGTAGACTCCTTCTACATACTTTTGGACATATTAAGTTGTTGATCATATCAAGAAATAATAAAAGATCCTCTGTGCTTCTAAGCTGCCTGTGAGCAAACTGAAATGGATCTTCATTATTTTTTACACTGCACAAGTTTATCAAGGCACTTCACTGCAACAAATGTAAAGGCCACTTAATCATTATTGCATGAGCATTTTGCTTCGTTGGGGACCATGATAATTTTCCATGTTTTTCAAGCGGAGGGGATCACATGCTGTGAAAAAGAAGTGCTGAAACTGATTATAAAGGTCTGGACTAAAATCTCAGCACCACATTTCAAGTTTCCATATTTCTCCAAAGTTCATGAACTACGGAGGACTTCTACATCTAAACTGATGCTCCTCTCTTAATGGGCATTTTAATTTTCTAAAGTGTCATAATTACTATTATGGTTAGGGACTCGGTTGTGACGGGCATTGGGGTTAGGGACCTGTCTCGATGGGGAGATAAGGTTTAAATCTAATAGACTAGATATTCATTATATGTCTAGTGTGTTAGTTTCATAATCATTGGGATTCCATTTTCAGCACTGGATGTGCGGCCATCTCTCATGACAGCACTGATTTGATAATCTAAGACTAAATGAACTGTATCAATATCATTACCATACCAGTGCTGTGCCGGGTGAGTCGGATGTGCAAAATTTCTTGACATTTCAGATTTAGACTAGAATAGAATGGGTCCTGAATTTTTCAGCATGGATGTAGTCTAGTATTACTAGTGTAGAGCAACAAAAATCTGTCTAGACGTCTAGACTAGCCTAGATCTAGACTAGGTCTAGATTTAATCAATTTAGCTGTTCAGACTTTAGAGTTTAGATTAATCAAGAGATCTATCATCTAGACAATGACCTAGACTAGACTAGATCTCTACTTTTCAACATACGGCCATGAACTTAATATCAGAACTGGAACTCATCTCTTGGAAAGGGCAAGTGAGGAGAGGTCTGAAAGTCCCGATCATGATCTCGTCTAGTCTAGAGTGGGTAGGACAGTGCTCGTCACGTTTTTACATATTCTGATATTCTTATTTCTGTCCCGTTTAAGCAACTGGCTATTCCCTTGATTTTTTTGGTAGTATGAACCTTCCTTCATCGATTCAAGACCAATTCTTTTTTAATTCTTTGAGATAATATGCCAAAAAACGATGTTTTATAGATCCACCAAAGAGGTGGCTCAAGTTACAAAAGTAAAACAGTGCTCGTCACCTGGTGGAACATGAAATCGCCTGTTCAGAAGCTTTTAAAAACAAGCAGGGTTTGAAGATCTCAAATAAACATTCCGTTGCCAAATTTCAACTATTTTTGTGCACTGAGAAGAAAATTATGACGATTTTTGTTAACCCTGTAAACCTACCACGCCTGCGACCAGGCCATTAGACCTACGGCAATGGTTTATGATTTTTTTGTGAGGGGAGGGGAGCAGTCATTGTTTGAAATGCAAGACTGTTTGAGTCTTGTCTGCGCATTTATCTCCAGTTCCAGATGGAAGTGAGATAAAAGTTAAGAAATTTAGTCAGCTGAGTTGATTTTGGATGTGTTCATGCAATGCAGTGAAAAGCATTGAAAGAGCAGAGGATAAATAACAGAGGATAACAGGGAAATATAACCCCAAAAGAATTGTGAACACTGAGCAAGTTTTGTTTCCTTACCAGGAAATTCAAGCAAAAATGTTGTCAATGGTCACATTGATGGAGGAACAGGGAGTCTCAGATGAAGATGAAGAATATATGAGGACTTTTGAATTTGAATAACCTTTGTAAATAAGTGCCATGGGAGATGGGAAGCCCCAGTATATCCTACAGAAGATGTAACTTCTGCAACCTTCTCTTTTAACATGTGAAAATATCCAACATCCAGATAATGCAGGATGTGCGACATTTTCGCTGGTAAAAAGAGCAGATCTGTGCCGTTTCTTCTGGCCTCATCAATGGCTTTGGTAGAAACATGAGTGCTGAGGTTGTCAAGTATCAGAAGGCAGGAGCGTTTGCTTCCTATGTTTGGCATAAAACACTCTAAAAACTCTGCACTGATAAATTCTGATTTCATAGTGCTAAACCTCCATAGGCCCGGCAGACCATCAGCGTAGAAGTCACGTTGCAGGGTGCTTGAAAATCTTATGAATGGAGGCAGAGTTTGCCCGCTGGCAGAAATGGCCATGTTTGCTGTGATATGGCCACTTACTTTTAGATCAACCTTGAATACCTGGTGAACACCCTTCTTGGCAATTACTTCAGCTCCTGACCCGCTGACTTTTCCTCTAAATCCTGTTTCGTCCATGTTGAAAATCCTGGTTGGATCGGATGAAAATTTTTCAAGGGCTGATTTTAGTAGCTGAAAATAAAAATAAAAATCCAGCTGCTTCTGCTGGACACCAGCTCTTCCGTAATCCAGTGGATAAGGTGTCCGCAAACTCAGAATTTCTCTGAAGAAAAGCCTTGACCCATTTATCAGATGGCCCCTTATCCAAATTCATCGATGTTTTCTTGCCTGAAGCCTTGACCACGTCACATGCCTGTGATTTCAGTATCTTCTTAGTAAGTGGAAATTCTCTTGCTGACATATATTTCAAACAAGCTACCAAGGCCTCCTCAGTTTCTTTATCTATGCAGCGATCAGGACCAAATTCTGTGCTGTATCCACGGTATTTCCCACGGATTGATCTTGGAGGGTCAATCAAGGGATACCGTATTTCCTGGCCACCTCTGACACAGACTTCCCTGCTTCTTCTTCCCTCACCGCTTGTTCCATGAGATGAGAGTCATGTGTTTTCTGACTTCTTTTTTTTTATCTGGATCTAAAAAATGTCACGTGACTTTTCAGACCCTTAGCTGTTTGTCATTTTTTTAGTGGTATGTGCTATTCTTTACAGCTCTTATTATTTTTTTCGTGACATAATGATTGGATGGCTGACTGACTGATATGGTGTATTATGATTTGTTTGCCCTGTATATGGGTTGCCTAATTATGCAAATAGATCTTGGATTGAATTTTCTGAGTATGTATGTTTTGAGAGATGAATGATTCACTGAGTAAGATTGTTAATTTGCACCAGTCCTGTCATTTGTCGCTGTATAAAAATTTGTTAATTTGCACCAGTCCTGTCATTTGTCGCTGTATAAAAATTGCCCATGCACAGTTGTGGTGTGGGCTTGGTTTTAAATTAACTTGTTTCAAAAAAAAAATTGTTTTAATCCCCACCCATCCCACATTTAACTCATTTTCTGGAGAAACTTAGCCTCACTCATCTTAGCTCTCAAGCACAAATTCCCCTCAACAGCTGCTCAATAGATATAGTTCTAGCAATGCTCATATTTAGATTGCACCCTTTCATATATTTCTGGTAGAATCTGTTGGTGGAAAGTAATGACAGTCCAACTTCATCCACCTCTTCCCTTTACGTTGATTTCAGTGGATTCCCAACAATGAACACCTCCCTTCTTTCACTTTATTAGTTACTCAACATAAATAACATGGAATGACCCAGGCTGAAAAAGTGATGCGGGTGTTTAAAATATTTCTCAATTCTCTGCTAAAAAGATTTATGCAATAATACCCATAGTTTTAAGCATACGGTATGTGTTTACACAATTTTAAATATAAATTTACCCATGATTTTCGTTTTTTTCCTTCGTATGATTATTTTCAAGCTGGTGAATTGCCATGAGTAGCTAGACTATACTCCTGATGATAAAAATATTGTCTGCAACGTTATAACGTGACTATTGGAGTGACGTTATATGAGTAAAATGGCGGCCAACTGGAACGTCTGTTTAACGGTGTAGAAAAAATTTGCTCACTGTGAGTTTTTATCTTGTTACAAACCGAAATCTCGCTTAGGTGACGAGCAATGGTAGGTGACAAGCACTGTTCCGGTGACTCTAGTCTAGGCTTTCTCTAACAACAGCACTGATTTAGTTGAACTATCGATCTAGTCCATGACCTGTCTATGACTAAATGAACTGTATTATTATCATTGCGGTGCTGTCCTTCGACATAGTCTAGCCCTGGTCTAATTCTAGACTACTAGTCTAGATTCTACATTGACACTGAGTGACTGACTAGACTATGAGTCAACGAGTCAACGACTGAATCAGCAAACCTACCGAAAGTAATGACTGGCTGCCGACAAAATGTTCTTTTGAACAGGGATTCGACTGACTCCGATAGTTACAGTGGCATCACACAAATTCGGTCGTTCTCTTGACTCATTCAAACATTTCAGAAGTTTTGATGCGTGTTCATGATAAAAGAATTTCCTGTTCTGCTCGTCGCCAGCAAGGAGCTTCGCCATTTTGTTGTCTGTCCGTGGGATGGGACCACTGGACTTAAAGGTATCGAGCACAACATATAACTTAAGTACCCGAGTACAAAACTTCAACGAGGTTGTAATGATTCTGCAGAGATGAGCTGGTGTACAAAACTGGCTTGGTAATACACTGTATATACAGGATAGAGATGACACTGAAAAAAATACAGCAAGTGAGCCTGTGATGGACAAGCGCAGAGTTTAATGGGGACATGAAATTAAGAGTTGTAAAACTTCACGTAGTCGATACTTAAATTAGACTCTATATATATTTGAGGCGCTGATACGGAACTGCAGTTTAACAGCGAAGCCTAAAAGGACATTTTCCCGAGATGGCATTGAAAGATGAGCCAACACTGCTTATCACTATTTTACTACGCTAATGCGTGGATCGCCAGGATCCCCTGTTACACTCATAATGGGCTTCTACATTAATCTTGTTATGAGCAGTTTAAAGGACACTCGGTTAGGCTATTATGTGGGGTTCACCTGGAAGATGATTGGGAGGCATAATAATTTATAGCCAAAAAAAAAAAAAAATCAAAACAAAACTATAATGTTATGTAATATCTTTGATATGGCTAAACCTGAATGTCTGAAGAGGTGAGAAAGTAATCTTGGCATTACATGGGTGACAGGCGGAATTCCCGATTTCAAGATAATGTGAGAAATCCATCTGGGTCTCAAGATAATGTGAGAAATTCATCTGGGTCTTATCTAGATCCTGAACATTCTTGTAAGCTTATCTTTCTCCGATCTCTAACTTGTGGTGGTCGTGGTCATAGCTTTTGACTGTTAAGCCTAAACAGAACGTGGTAGGCTTCTAGGATATAGACAGTACTAGTTATGTTTTTTTAACCAAATGCTGCCATATCTGACACTGCGACAACACGAATGCTTGAATCCGCTGTTCAATTTCAACGACACACTCTTGCCTACAAGAAAAATAACAGCATCAACATTGTTTATTTCATAAGAATTTTTATCGACGACTGTAAGATTATTATTAGCATGGTTGTTCCTTGGAGAAAGATTTCCAACGTAGACTCGTGGAGAAACCCTATCTAGATCTAAATCTATGTCCACACGAAGATACCTACAGTTTATGAATTTAAGCCCGATTATACCTTGTAGTTTTGTTGTTGTTGTTGTTGTTGTTGTTGTTGTTGTTGTTGTTGTTGTTGTTGTTGTTGGAGTGGCTTTTAATGAGAAAATCTGCTTCTCGGTTTTTGTTTTTTGGGTTTTTTTTTTTTTTGCTTGGAGTTGGGAGGGGGTATGGAGTGTAACTTCAATTATGAGAGAACCTAAACAATAATTTGAACATGAGAAATCTCTGCTCTAACGTGGTTGAAGGAGGTGGGGTGGGAGGGGGCGGAAGAGGAATGTCAGCAAAATTAATGAAAGGAAAAAGAAGATGGACATAGAGATGAGAGAAGGAATGTGGTATCGGACTGGTTTTTCTCATCTTTTTCTTCTCTTAACATTTTCATCTGAATCACATCTGTAGGTGTATGTTACGGTATTACACCTGGAATAAACGTACTTCAGAACGAACACCCCTAGCTTTTACTAGCTGCGATTGCGCCCCTTTTCAAGCCTGGCACCCATCTTTTAGGTCACTTTACTGCCATAATATCATCTCAAAATTAATACAGGTCAAGCTCGTTAATCATTTGATTACAAATTATGATACTACACAAATAATTATTACTTGCTCCCTTTGAAACGCTAAGTTTCAATGCGGAAGAAGAGTCTTACTGCCGGTTGTCACCGAGCAGTTGCACTGTGAGGGATGTCGTCATGTAGCTCCCTGTATTATATTTTTTACCTGATAATTTATAAAAGTGATTTAACAATCTGGCCATCTTATGAATTTAAATCATCCGAGGACGTCTTGTATGCTTCAATAAAAACTGCTTGGTGACTCAGGTGATTCCCTCTTCCCCCAACTCCCCATTTCAAGAGGCGCCTATAGCACATAACATACCTGTCATTACCTAGATGCGCCACTAAAGGAGATACGGGGTTGTAGTCACTTTGTATTGTATGTAACATTTATCTACCAGCATAACATGACAGAATTATTGCTGGGTTTCTAAGTCTTGAGGATCATACATAACTCCGATACTGTGCAGTCAGACGAAAATCTACATAATATATAACCCAGTTTGTGCTACATTCAAGTTCAATTTCACCAAATATCGCCATATCATTATTTCTGTTCCCACAGCGATGTCAATGCCATGAAAACATGTGTGAGTTTTTATGCTGATATTATGATGATTATTATTCTACTATACTGGTTTTAACAAATTTAACCTCACGGTTAGTGACCCCCACCCCTATCTACCTCCCAGCGCCTGAGAACATATTCCTAAATTTGGAGGTGATTTATTTAGAAAGTCGTCTACAGCATTTACAATGTCAACATTTTCTATTTATATTGACCTTATTACGGGAAGGAATGGCCCACGGACCACAGTATAATGTAGTAAATTGGTGTGGAAATAAATGGGATGTTAGTTTGTTGTTGTTGTTGATGATGATGGTGATGATGATGAAGAGCGGCGGGGAGGCGAGCTTGGCTATGGGCTTTAGCCTAACTCGAGCCTCAACCGACAGCCGCAGTTGTTGTAATTGTTGTGAACAGACGTCAGGAATACAGCCGTGTAGAGTGGACGATATCAAAGTTTATTTACACGTAGTTGATGCAGTGCAGATAGAATGTTATAACATCAGTCACAGCTTTCATCCTACCACTACTACCAGCCAGCCTTGTGGGGAGAATGAATGCATGAGGAGTCTCGCAGGAGCCAGACGCGGGCTCGACTGCGCTCAGGCGTGTACCCAGACTCGAACTCAAAATCAGACTCAGACCAGACTCGGACTAGACTGATTCAGGGGGAAATTGGTGTGAAATGTAACATGGTTATGCGGACCTATCGGAGGGCTACTACGTCAGAGGCTTCTCGCCTCATCTTGCGATGCGCTAATTTGGCATCAATGTGAGGAAAATGGACAATGGCTGGAAAGTTAACGGAGGCTGGCAGGGTAGCTGTGCAAATTACATGAACATGTCATACATAAAATCATCGGGCATAGAAAGATGAATAAGTTGGTACAATCATCCCAAGTCACCAGAAAACGGATAACTAGAAAACACTATCTAAAGGTGCTGAGAGGCAGCTTATCTACTTCTATTGCATAACATTAAGCGCTAATAACTCAGAGAAGAAATAACTGTATTTAATAAATGATAGTGCAAATGAATTGTCTCAAACAGATGCTCAAGTGACATAAGTTTGATGAATGTCGCATTAGTAGTTACTGCGAAAATTACAGTTGAGTGCTGGCATGAAAGCACAAATTTAATACACACGGCCCTACTTTGAAAAGCAGTCTGTCCTCAGACTGAAAAAACATAGTTAAATGTTGAAGTTATAAATGAATGTACATTGTTGTAGTAATTTTTTTTTTTTTACATCTTATGGAAAAGGCTTAGAAATGGACATCGTGTGAAAAACTGAAAAACTGGGAGATAACTCACACAATTAAATTTTATGAGTCTTATAAACTTTAGTTATGTCCCCTGACACAGTTAAATGCACTGAGGTAGACATCAGAGTTAAGATTGTATGAAAATCTTGAAGAATAAAATGTAAGTTGTCTGTTAACACTGAAGTTTGAAATTATGAAGCATGTGGAAATGGAGAAAAATTCAAAGTTAATTACAGTATGTACACAGACCAAAGTGATCAAACACTTAAGAAGATATTTACACACGCGTGATATGGAAGACACCTAAGTGTCATTTGAGAATAATCTCAATCTCTCAGTTTGAATTAATCTCTATCTCTAGATTGAATCTCTCGTAAAGTTAAAGCTTACTGAAGTAAGTCTTTCTCGATATGAAAAATCATTCTGTTTATGTAAGTCAATCTTGTAATGTAAAGTGAAGCCTTTTAAGAAAATGTACGAAAAAGGCATGAAAAAAAAATGTAATCCTATTCTAGACTTGGGCAAGAATGGAAAAATTCCTAATACAAGTCCGGCCACTTCTCAAGCAGTAAAATATTGAGTGTGCGGGTGAGCACAAAAATTCAAAATGTGAAATCTCAAGTAAAATGAAGAGAAAAATGAAACCGAGTTGGATGCTCGTGAAATTTAAGAAGCGCATAACAGCATAATGCAAGGTTCTAAAGTTCGGAAGTCGTCATAGTAAATTCATGAATCTTCTCAGTATTCGTTGGAGAATGAATGCGTAAGGCGCAGTTTCATTTATCTGAAGTTGCATTATTGAGTAACCATGGCGTTCAGCGCAGCTGTGGTTACATGATTCAGGCACGATTAGCGTGCATAATAAGAGTTGCAAAATTATATTACAAAGTGTGAGATAACATGAGTGAATGTGGAGAAGATCACAATTAATGCAGCTTGGTAGCTCATCATTATTCAGGCAGTAATGACGACCTTCGACTC